>WSYH01005871.1:0-41548 GCA_036426205.1 Ascaphus truei
ACCACAGGCGGCAATTTCGGGTTGCCGGAGAGACACTTACATGGTGACACCAGCAACAGTGAGGTCTTACAGAAACACACAGGGGGATGGAGCAAACTGACGGCGGTCTGGTTATATGCTGGCGCATGGGCTTGCCCATACAACGCTATTTTATTATTGGCAAATTGTGAGTGTGCATTTGTCTTGGTTCATGTTATTAAAACTTTGCAATTGGATATTGGATTTTACACAAGAATCGGGCGCTTTTCCTCTTCTTGTTTTTCTAATATATATATATAAATATATACATATATATATATATAGTGCTTTATTACCTACAACTATAATTTTAAATACTGTACATATATATATATATATCATTAAAAAAATAATAATATATATATATCATTATATTTGTAGGGTAATAAAGCATTTGAATTAGAAAGACAAACATTGTAAAAGCAAGGAACACCCATATTGTTGATTACAACTTCTTCTTGGTTGTGTCACGTGACAACTCCCCTGCCTCCCTGCTACGGATCGTCTCTAAATTTCCTTATTAATAACGGCACAATATACAGCTCTGTCAACTCTCATGCTGCCAGGAGACCTTCAAACAACATACTAAACCCGCCTACACACATCATAGCCCTGTCTCCAGCATTACAAACCCCACCCCGGCAGACACCGGATTGCATGTTGTTTCTTTTTTTAATTTTTAAACTGACTTGTCCCCTGTTAAGTTAGCAAGTCTCTGTGACTCTTACAGGGCATTTAATATCCCTCATCGATCCTCTCAATGTTGGCCATTCAGCTGAATCTGAGTTGTCATCTTGTTCTTCAGTGATTTGGATCTTCTCTAAATAGCTTATTAATAAAACTGTTCGATATAAGAGATCTTCTTTAAAATACATCAGCCAACAGCTTTCGAAAGTCTTAACTTGGGCCCCAGGTTGTTGAGGTTGGGTGCTGAAGACTTGAGTCTGGGGGATCGGGCCCTGTGGCTTTCTCAGGCCCGGGAGAATTGTCTTAGCTCTCCCCCGATTAGTGGCCCTGAGTTATACTATTTTATACAATGTACTTATCTCCACGATCTCCTTTGTCAAGGCTGGTGTCTAACATTCTCCAAAGTAAATACATCTGAATATAAAACCAAAAAAGGTTATGCCATTGTGTTATAAAAAAAATAGTGCAGAGAGACAGTACCTGCTATTCATTAAATTTTAAGGAATGGAGACCAATACAATTATATTACTAGAGTTAAAGAAATATCATTCTGTACACAGATATTGAACTATATACCACCTTCTCCTGCAGCGCTGCCCTCCTCCTTCAGCATTGCAGCATCAAATGACGCTGTGATGTCACATGGTGTCATGTTGTCAAGATAACGCAACGCCATGTTGCCATGGCAATGCAGCGCCATGTAACGTCACATTACCAGGGCAACGCAACGCAATGCCATGTGATGTTGCAGTGTCATTTGATGCCACAATGCTGAAGAAGGAGAAGGGCGGTGCTGCATGAGGCGGCGGCTCGAGTGGCACCAAGGTACGTGCCTATTGGCAGCAGATTTTTAAATACGCCACTGAATACTCATGTATTAAAGAAATACAAGAGAATAATATATTTTATTTCTTGGACTCCAGAATTAGAAATAAAAAATGACTTCAAAGCATAACTTGAGTACTACCAAGGAGACTATGTGGCATAGCAATTTACAAAGGTACCATTGTTGATGCTGGTCAGGATCTACAAGATTATTACCTCATTGACTCTTTTGAGAGTTACTCTAATAACATAAGGCTTGTAACAGAGACTTATCACTGTTTGAGGGAAACTGCCTCTAAATCCAGCAGTGTGCTGGTTAATTGCACACAGGCAATCAACCAGACTCCACCTGGCTGGTTAGGACTTTTAGAAAAGCAGGAGAGAGTTTCCTTAGCTCAAATTTGGGCAGACGTAAGGAGAAAGAGGGCTGCAGAGATTTCCTTAGCCCACAACTGGGCTGACCTGAGGAAAATATGATGTCTTGATGCACACAAAAGGACTGTATTGTATGTTGACAGCAAGACAAGGGGACAAGACCACTATACCTGGACACAGAGAGTGCCATAGCACACAAGGATGGGGACCCAGAAGAACAGAGAGGCCTTCCCCTACAGCTAGAACAGAAACAGATCAGAGACTTATATATCAATGTGTGTGTGTGTGTGTCTGTGTGTTTAGGGTGGTAACAAGCTTAGCTACCCACCCAGTTAGAAAGGGCTGGAGTAAAGGTTTAGTTATTCTCCAAAGTGGAGTAGGCCTTTATTTTGTTTGTTTTTGTATGTTTTGTCTTGTTAAAGGAACAGGCGCAATAAAGCCAAGATATAATTTCACCCTAATCGTGTTTCCATTAAATGTACCTCTGCACACGTCTCTTACAAGGCTGCAACTGTTTACAACATTTAGTTATAGAACATCTAGTTGCAGCCATAATATGGGATATTAGTTTTAGAGTACTTTTTGAAACTCTTGGAATAGATTTATTTAATAGAACTATGTTAGGATCACAAGGAATCTCAGTAATTATTTGCAAATTATTTCTCAATTCAATGTGAAGATTGGCACTGATGCTCTACCATCTGACAGTGGTAACTGTGCATTATATCTTCTGCTCTTTATTGGAATAAGCCAGATGATGGAATGGATGGCCAGATGTACCACGGTGGCCATCATTTTCCAATCCAGGCTATATACACTTTTGGTAGTGTGTCACATTTTCCAAATTAAATAAAGCCGAATAGAAAAACAAAAAAGGTTTTGTAATTGTGTAAAAAAAAAAAATGGTGTTAGGAGTCAGTACCTACTATTCCTTGCATCTTAAAGAATGGAGACTAAAAATTATATTACTAGAACTAAAGGAATATAGGGGTAGATACTCAGAATTTGGTAACTTAGTGCAAATAACGTAACATTCCCGAAATAGGTAACAGACCTTTATTTTATTCTACCCCATAATTTGGTACATGGTTATTGAAATGCACACACCACAACATACACTAAGATTTACACACACTTAGAACATTTTGCGGACTTTACGTTACATTTTTGGATATGGAGAGTTCCTTGAGATTACTTACAATTTTCCATAGGGCAACGTTGGCATCTAAATTTAATTAGCTGCATTGATGCCTCGGTAATGTATTCCCCACCCTCACCCCCCTCCAAATTTTGTGATATATGAAAACATGTTTATTTTGCCACAAAAGAAAATAAAGGCAAATACATAAACATAAGTATAACTTCCTTCAACTCATCAATCAGTTGTGTCACCCAATGCATTTTTCCTACAGCACGTTTTCATCATTATATTTGCAATTTTGTACACTAGCACCAATCAGACCAAAGTAGAAAAATACATTTTACTGCTCACAAATAAACACTTAGGCCCGGATGCACAAAGCTCAGTTATCTCAGGACTCATAACGTCATGTTTATCAAAATCAGTAACAGACGTTATTTTCCCTGAGGTTAATACCAATCCACAAAGGTGATTATATGCAAAAACAATGCCGTTATATATCTTATTAGGAGAGAGAGAGAGAGAGAGAGTGTGTGTTTGTGTGTGAGAGAGAGAGACAGAGACAGAGACAGAGAGACAGAGAGACAGACAAGAGTTCTATTTAGTGGAGTCGCAGGTGGAAAGAAACCTGTGCTCAAAAAGGAGCCCACCTAAAACGTATACTAATGGAATATGCTACATATATTTTAATGACTACTTTTAGCATATTTCCCAGGTATCTCAGGTGTGCTCTTTATGACCACAGGTGTCTCTTCATGTTGTTTCAATGTTGGTTTGAGGGGATATATACAGCAGTCTCTCAGGTATGACCTAACAAATGCATCATGAAATCTCTGCGCTAACTGTAACGGAGCTCTGTGAAAAGGCGTTGTTAGAGGGAACACTTTTTTTTGCTTATGATTAGCATTAACGTCAATTATAGTAACGTAAAGGCTCATTACGGCTGAAAACAGAACTGTGTTAGTGAGCTTGGAAGATCCCCAATTGCACTTAAAAGGGTGGTAATTTAAATGAATGCATTGTTGTACAACATTCTGGGTCTGCTTTCTCCACTGTATTGTTACAGTGTTTAGCTACTTTCATATCCCCCCCTGCATTCCTTTCCTTTGTGGCAGAATGTTGGTGAGTAACAGAGCACCTCTACTTTATTGCATTCCAGGTATGTCTTGCAAAGTAAGGTTGGCCCCTCAAATAGCATGGCATGCACCATATTTCAACAGCGATTGAGTTACAAGCAGAAGATGATATATTAATATTTGGCAGCTTCACCTAGATATCTATGTGCCGTATGATTTATTGTAAAAATGCTTTTGTATACCGTCACTTATACTGTAGTCAAAAGAAATCCATGAATGTGATTGAAGGAAGTGAAGTGTCAGACTTTGAGGTTAATGCACTGGCTTCTTAAAAGTTATTTTTTTTAATTAATGAAGTATATTTGATCTAACCTCACCTTAAAGCAGCAGTCCAAGCTGCCGTTTTTATTTTATTCCCCCCCCCCTTTAATATGTGCAGCAGTACAATCCACACAATAATAAGTAATTACCTAAATTACCGAACGATCCGTTCTCCTGTGATCTATCAGCAAATATTTTGCTCAGCGGTTCACTAAATGGTTGTCAGTGAAACAGAAGAAGATAAAAGATGCAAAGTTCTGTGGAGAAGATCATGTGACCAGGCAGTCACTAGATACAATTGGTGCACTGCTAGAGAGAGGGCAGAGCTCATAAAGGTGTGTGTCAGAGCCTCCAGAAGAGGAAGGGGAAGTGTCTTTGAAAATGGTTGCTATAGAAACAAAAATGCTTGTGGCATTATAATACATTAAAAATGTAATTCAGAGTTGTTTAAAAAAATGCTACAAGTATTTTCTCATAGTACAGAACTGATTTGTTAAAAAGAAACCATGTTGGGTATTGCTTGGTCTGCATCTCTAAAAAGGAACACACTGCAAGTATAATTCAACTTTGTATGTTCATATTTTCTGAGCCACCTAAAAGCAGCAAAACATGTGAAATAGTTGTTTTTTTTCTCAAATAAATCAGTTCTGTAGTATTAGATAATACTTACTGCATTTTTGTATTATTGAACTCTTAATTTTTGATGAGTTTTAAAGGATTCTTTGATTTGTGTAGCAGGTTTTAGCCCGCCTCCCAAGCAGTGCAAGATATTTGTAACACTTTCCTGTTTGTGATAATTTGTTGCCAATAGTTCCATCAGTTTGAGCTTTAAACTGTAACAATAGATACTTTTACCTTAGTAATATCAGGATACATTTTTGCTAATAAGTTACACTGACTGAAGCAGCCATTATATTAGTCACACCATCAGGATCCTTGCAGCTTTATAACAGGAGCACCAAATGATTGTCAGCTTACAGTAGGTAAGAAAGTAGAATTATACATTGTCACATTCTTTACATATACAAATAAGACAGAAAATAAAAAAGTGGAGGGGTGTAGTATTGCTGCTTGAAGATCTTTTTTTCTTAGTGGAAATAAAACTTAAAGTGCCCATAATCTACAAGGTGTTGCCCTGCCCAAATGTTGATTTTTCCCATTGCCTGCATATTGCCTGCATTTGGTGCTACTGTATCTAACCATCAGTAGTAACTAGCAGCCTTCTCTATTAGTGTCTAGAGGGAAAATTATTATTATTATTATTATTTTTATAATGATCTCAAAAATTGTTCTGTTGGATGTTTTTAGTCATACTCATTATTACTTTATACTGAAGCAAGATACTTTTGAGTCGGTTAAAATTTTTGCCCAAGCAGGGAATGGGTCTTTAAGATGCAAACCTGCATCGGAGACTAAGTTACATACTGTACATGTATCTCTCTGAGCCTTCCGGTAGATGTCTAAATTAGATTGTCAGCTCTTTGAGGCAGGAGTCCATGTCCCTAAAATATTCTTCTATGTACAGTCAGTGGTGGCACTATATAGAAATAAATCAACATCACATTAAACAGCAGATAGTTCAACATAGACATGTGGGAGCTTCTGCTCCTAATCCAGATTGCCCTTGAATAGCACAATGATTAGACACTGGAGATCAGTACGATTTACTCATTCATATTTATCACAATTTAGCAGTGAATGAAACCCTGCGAGTACAAAGTGAAATGTGTTGCTAGTCTCTCTGCCAAGTTCCCAGTGAGCTTCTGCCCACATGACAAAAATAGAAGACTGTTACAGTACAAGTAGAACTGCACTTGGCAGTCTACAAAGAGGCACACAGCAACATAGTAATTTAGGATAAAAAAAATAAGTGATATATTCTTTGAGCAAATCATTTTGTTTTTATATTACAAGCTGAAAGTACCCGGCGCTGCTCAGGAATTCTTAGAATCCAACCTCATCCCTTCCATCCTCCTCTGACTGTCATACTCTCATACTCTCTTCTCGTTCTCCCCCTCTTCTCTCGCCTCCCCCTCATCTTTCTCCTTCCCCTTATCTCTTTCCCTCCCATCATTTTCATCATCACTTTCGTTTAATACCTTATGATGTCCCCAATTCTTTCTGCCTCTCTCCTCCAGTGTTCTCACTTTCTCCAGACTTGTCAACAGACTTCCTCTCTTTCTTTCTTTGTCTGCTTTCTGTATAAACTGTATAGCTATCTGACTCCTTATCTGCCACCAGGCTATGGGCATTATGATGTCACCAGTATGATGTTACCTGCTAGATATATAGCCTACCAGGTACAAAACCCGGTGGCTGACTTGCTTGAGAAATTGTTATAACTCATAGAATTAAAAATAAATGTATCCAAACATAGCCAAAAACCTACTCCTTGATCTCAGGAGCCTTCATGCAAAATGTGGTTACAATATCCTAAGAGGTGCCCAAATGCATAGCAAACATACAGACGGCTTTCCATAATATATGGTAGATACTGGTTCATATATTTATAGTGAAAGATAAATTCTTCACATTTTATTCTGGCACTAAAGAGAAGGTCAGTTAGAGCAGATGGACCCATCACCAAGACATCTCTTTTTCAGTTTATGCATGTGGACTACATTCTGGCCAAAGAAATGTGCGTCAACTCTGACAGCCAATCAGTGAATGTGATAGCGCTTGTTATAGTGATGTACTCCTCATTCAGAATCATTGCTTCGTTGGCATGATAGTGAAGTGCCTGTATTTATTTCCTGCTAGGTAATCACTGATGCATATCTGTTGACTTGGTGGTTTCCTATGTCAAGTTTAGTCCTACTCTGGACGACCCCTTTTCTGGTACAAAGAATAAAAAAAATAGAAATGAGCAGCGGGGACTGTTGTTTTAATATTATATTCTACTGATGAAGAGAAAGACGAACAAAGAAACCCCAGTGCAACATTTGCCAATTACTTTTCACAAGGGGTTAGGCTGGATTAAATAGTCTGTCATCCTGTGGTTTGTTATAAAGCACATCTGCAGGGCAGTGCTGGAACGCACACTGCTAATTCCCTTTTAGTGCCAGATTTAGTGACATTTGGGAGGACTTCATTTTATTAACTTTTCAAACAGCATATTTAAAAAATATTGCGCTTATTTTGTAATGTGCATTTTTGCTGTAAAACGTCTACATTGTATCATTCTTCTCTTAGAGAAGTTACAAACGGTCATCTCAAATGTTTGTCAAGTATCAACGTGTGTAAAGTATCAAAGGACGCTACGAGATCTATGCATCCAAACAAAGAAAAAAGTATGCTTTGGTGCACAGCATTTTTTCCAGCTTGCTGCAGAAGTTTCTTCCATTTGGCAGAGTACTGTCCAAAAAAGAATAAACAAAGAACCTTGGAGTTATACATCGAACTCTACCAGCTACAAAACTGATGCAAAAAATCAGGACTATATTTGTCAAAGACAAACTATGGTTAAAAGCATTTTTTGATATTAGTATTATTGATTATTTGTTATTATTTTTTGTTTGATACTTTTGATGAAATGGAACTGTATCTGTCCAGTTGAAATTGTGAAAAGATGAATGAGTAGGTGATACATTTTTTTTTAAAGACAAGCTTTGAGAGCAATGGTCTCTTCCTCATGAAAGCTTGCTCTGTATAGCGTATCTTTAAAATATATCTTGCCAGGCTAAATAAAAATACTATTGAAGTACCCATTCATTTTTGTACCCATATATCCCCCAGAACTGCAACTGGGTGACTTGATAAATAGCACTGTCATTCATAATAAGTAATGTAGGGCTTCAATCCATCAAAATACATAATTAGTAAAGAGCTCTCAATTGCATGTCATTTCCCAGAATCCCTGGTTGCAGGGATTCTGGGAAATGACAAGCAATTGAGCACTCAATTTGCTAAGCGATAATACAGGGTTACAGACCTTTCTGAGACCTACAAATTCACCACAAGTGGAATTTTTATTTATGAACAACACAAAGAAGTTCCAAATTAAAATAATGAAAAAACATCCGATATAAATCAAGGTTTCACCTTCCTTGTTCCATTTTTTGATGTCACAAGAGGACAGCTGTTGCTTCAGAGCACAACTTAGAAGATTTCTAAAACAGCTACGTACATGTATATTATAACAAACAAATAGAGCCACTGTCAAATCACTTTTTCAGATTTTAAAATAAATCAAACAACCAGCAGTGAGGAATAAGTATAACCTCTGGTGGTGCTAAAGGAGCGAAATAATGTTAACACACAAAAAGAGAAAAAAGAGGTCCTATATAAAGCACTCAAGTTGATGAAAAATAAGATTTCTTTAATATCACTGAAAAAACAAAAACATATCAAATATAAGTAAAACAACGAGAACTGCTAAACTCCTAAATACTATTGCTGCAAACATAAACAAATAAAATCACAAAAGAAAATTCAAATAAATATATATACCAGAATGTAACCAATGCAGATGAATATATGTACCAAAGTATTGCGTAATGCATGAAAACCACACTAGTGCTATAACGCATGTATGTGGGTGTACATGAAGATGGAAACTAATACAGACTAGGGGAAATAAATGTTCCCCATGGGTGTAAAAAAGACTGGCCGGTCAAAAAGCATGCCTACCTAACAGGGTATATGATGGAGCAAAATGCATGGAAATATAACCATCTAGTAGATCTGGTGGACAAAGGTGGAGAAAAATATATAACCCTAATGACTCAGGGTCCAAATCAAATTGCCAAACAAAGGTCCCATAGCAAATAATGTTATAGAAATAGTTGAATTTCAACTTGCACAGTGCCAGGACAAGGCATGAAAGGGCAGAGGATCGGCAGCAAGTGAGTGTAGCATCAGACGGTTAACACCCGACTCCCTCCATGATGCCCAACACATCCGTAGATCAGCCGTAGAGGGTCAGCGAGGCAGTGGCAGACAACTGATGAGAGCGGTGGAGATGCGGTTTCAAATGGGAACTCCGATGGCCATTTTGCCGTGAGGCTACTTCCAGGAGTGTAATATCTGTGTGGAGTATTTACACACTATTTGAAGGCGCTGCCACATTCGCGTCATTGGTCACATGTTGCATTGCGCCCAATCAATGAAGAGTTAGAACTTATGAGCAGCAACTATCTGTAACTAGAAAGACACAAATAAATACGAATACAATAAAATATAAAAAGTGAGACTGAAATCACTTTAGAAAAGAGACCATTTGGAAATAATATAAGGAATACAGGATACCAAGATACATAAAAGAAATATAAAATGCATTAAATAAGTACAAGAGAAACAAGATTTCAAATTAAAATAATGAAAATCATCTGATATAAATCAAGGTTTCACCTTCCTTGTTTCATTTTTTGTTGTCACAAGAGGACAGCTGTATCTACAGGGCTCAATTTAGCAGATTTCTAAAACATCTACGTACATAGATATACTCAACAATTGTGAACATTTCTTGTGTGTACAGTACATTCTGTGCTGACTTCAATTTCATTACGTTTGAAAGTTTCTTGTTCTTTTGCATGTTCCATTCAGGAAAACTTTTTTTCCCCTTCAACCGCAAAATTGGACCCCAGCTTTGCAGACAGGAAATTCTGAAGCATTGATAAATATCTACCACAGAATTAAAAACATTTTATTATTAAACGTCCATCACTTCAGGATTGGACAAAAATTTCACATAAAACTTAGGAGCCAGCAAGTATTTTTAGGAGCCACATTTTTGCTGAGTGGCTGTGGGTATGTAACAGGGATTTATCCCTGTTTAAATAAAGCAGCCTCAGAGCTCTGAGAATCCAGCAGAGAGAGAGTTAATTGCAGCCACTCAATTAACTTGTCTCCACTTGGGACAAATGAGAGCTCTGTGAAAAGCCTCCTGTTGGAAACAGGAGAGAGATTCCTTAGCTCACAATTGGGCTGACACAGGAAAGCAGAGAAGCCTGCACACAGACACTGTCTTGAGCACAAAGGTGTGCTGAGATCAAGACACCCAGAGAGCTATATTTCCTGGACACAGAGAACCCAGGAACCTGCCAGAGACTGACATGGAGGGCCACCTGCTTAAAGTACATTATATGAACCTCTGCACACATCTCTTACAGGGTATAATTACATGACCCAGAAGTGCAGGAGCTTCGGATGGACTCTGGTGCGGCTAGACCCCTAGCACTCTAAAGTTTGTCTGCTGACTAACACATCTTATTGATACTTTCCAAATTAAAAGCTGACACACACAGGGAAATACAGAGGCATATTGATGATAAGGTGCAATCCCACGTAACCGGCCAAAAAACAACAGTCTGACTGGCTTCCTTAAACTAATCTAGCCATGCTAAAAGCAAAGACTTGACTGTTTTTCACTTCCTTGTAAATTAATTACAAAACACATTTCCTAGGAGCCTCTGAATGGGGAACTGAACACAGTGTTTGCCTTGATAAACAGAACTATTAATGTTCTAATAAATGGGTTTATAACAGTGGTTTTGAAAGGACTGTAAGCTTAAAGGTTGCGAGAGGGGAATGTGTCATTTATTTCCCTTTCATCCAGTTTCACCCATAGCATCTAGATAACAGCAAGGGCAATCAAAGCAGAACTCCTAGTGATGGATCTGTTTGTAAAATGAGAAAGAGGGAAAAAAAAGAAGCTTAGCGTCCTCTAGTTCAAAGCAATAGGCGTGGAGTAAATCTTTTGTCCATAATTACAATGCAGCATACAAGCAAACCCACTGCAAGTAGACACGTAATGATGGTCTTGCACAGGGGATCATTTTTCACCTGGTGGACCTGCAGCAAGAAAGCGAATCTCTCCCTTATCATGCATGGATGATTGTTATTTTTACTTGTTGATGTTTTTGTACTTACTGTGTGTACTTGGCTTTCAAACACACAAAAACCACTTATGTGGTTTCTTTTCTATTGTATTCATCATTTTTGATCTTTTGGGTCTGAATAAACGTTAGAGAGCTTCAGTCAGGAATAGAAAGAAAAGACCCCCAGAGAGAACATGTATGACATATAGTCCTAGTTGTTGCCCTTGTTGTCAACAGAGATATAAAACCCATATTTCCAACATCAGCGAACACCGTACACCCCATTCAAGTGAAATGTCCACCAGGTGTCTTCCGGCAATGAAAGGACCCTTATGGTGTAGCACCACTTAATAAACATGGGCCATACTGTATTTTATAGTATCTCCTACACAAGAAAAATGACTTGAATGTACTGCTGTATGTGTCTTGTGTAGAATGAGGTTAGGCCCGTCTCTGTCATGGTAATAGGAGATGCTAAACATTAACTGGATATAGCGGGGATGTGGGTAATTACATAGTAAACGTGAATAACAAAACAATTTATTACTTTCTCCCCTTTTCTACTTTTTTTGTGGTGCTATTATTCTTGTGCTGCACTTAATTGGTCCATAATGACAAATAGATGTACAGTATGATGGAGAAATATCTACAGTATAAGGGGCCCCGTTTACTAAGGCTGCGGTCCCAGTCATGACTGAGACACACGCGCCAGGCGGGGGGGGGGGGGGCAGCGCGTGCACAGCGCTAACCGCGATCTGCGGTCTCAGGAGAGAGGGAGAGGTTGCGATGGGAGGGGGAGTGTTTGGGTTTTTGCGGGGGCGTGGCCATGACTTCACGCGGCTGGTTCGCCCTCATTGGCTGAACCGCCGGCGGGGGCGTGGCCACTGCTCCGTCGCAAGTTCCACACACAATTTTTTTGAGTGTGTGGAATCTTGCAGTACAGCGTGGCTGCTGAATGTGCGCCGACGCATGTACTCGGCCCTGAGTGACTGGGGGGCCGGTGTTTGTGCGCACAGTGCATGCCGAGGCGTGCACTGTGGCAGTCACTGGGACCGCAGCCTAAGAAGTGCTACTCCATAAAACACCTTCTGTGCTGGAATACACCCTATGGGAGGGGTGCGCAAACTTTGTTTGCGCCCCCCTGCCTCCCCCCCCCCCCCCCTTTCCCCCCCCCCCCTTTACCTTTTACCTTTTCTCTGGCATCGGCTGCGTCATTTGACATCACGACACCAAGTGATGTTGTCATGGCGACACGTCGCCGGAGAGAAGGTAAGAGACATACAGAGGCCTTGCGCGCTCCCCCGGCATTTTTTGCAGGGGCGCTGTGCTCTTCCCCAAGGCATTTAAATTAAATGCTGGGGTCTCGCGTGAGGCCTCTGTAACCTAGTTACTGGGATTCAGTAGATTGTTGTGCCACATTGACATGGCAGCGCGGCATCACATGACCCGGCGGTGGCATTTGACTCCCGTTGCCATGGCAACGAGGTCATGTGACATCACCCCTGGCATCATTTGACGCTGGTCAAAAAGTAAGGGGGCGCGAGTACCTGTGGGAGCAGGAAGGGTGGCACAGCTCAAAAAGTTTGCGCTTCCCTGTACTTAGCCATGTTAGAAGATGTCATAAAATGGCACCATTTAATAAATATGGTCCATACTGGATTTTATAGTATTTTACTTACAGAGAGACTTCTAAAAGTCCATATTTCCGCAGTAGGATATATTTAGCTTCTCCTCTTAACAATGCAATCGTTTTACAATGGACAAATGAAAGGACACCGTGCTCTTTTACTTAAGCCGCTTTTGCTATATCGGTGCTGAAATAATCATTGATAATGCGGCTATGTTTCTAAAAAGATTAGGAAGTGAATTCTATTTTTACATAGGTTCTATTCAGCGTCTTGGCATAAAGTCTTTGTGCTCTAAGGTCATTCTCTTGTTTGGAAACAAAAGTCCTTGTTAACTTTTAACATCAAATGCACCATTTGCCTAGGGACAACATATAGAGATATTCATTACAAAGAACATAGTTAAGATAATATTACAGTGTTAATTCGCAAGGTCAAAAGCTAAGACGTTGTCCCTCTTTGTACTTTCTTACGTTTTTCCATATCATTATCGGCCATCCAGAAGAATAGGTAAGGTTATACATTTTTAAGAAACTGGGGTATACTAGTGAATATGCTTATTATTGAGATCTTCCTATCTTTTGAGCTTGTTTTAATTTTATTTTAAATATCCCTCCATAATGTTATTGTTTAAGCCAACCTAGACATGCACTTCACAATCCTTAAAAACTGTCGCCTACAGTGATTGCATTGATTCATTCAGTCTTAGGCCGCAGATACAGTAGGTACACGCGCGACGGAGCACATGACGTTGCGCGCACCTGTCGGCTGAGCGATTTGTGGCCTATGGTCCACAGCGACGGGGAGGCGTGGCGAAGGCGTGGCTGTGACATCACATGAGCGGTTCACCCTTATTGGCTGAACCGCTCATGTGACTCGGCCGTCACACAACAAAAACAAAAAATTTTGTCTCGCGAAAAATCTGCCGTGCCATCGCACTTCATCGCACATGCGACCGCAAACTCTATGGCCTGCCTCATAGAGGTACGGCCATTTGCTCTTGTCGTGCGAGCTGTTGCGCAGAGTATGGATGCGGCTCTATGATTGAGGTTGAGTTGATTTACGGCTCCCACCTATTAAGAATAGCAAAATTCCCTAGATTTGACAATGTGCTACAAACATTACATTGTATGCAGTGGCTGCACTTTGGTGGCACTTGTGCGTACTTTCGTGGTAGTTAAAACACTGCAGCTTTTTTTATTTTATTTAGCATCTCACAAAGAAGACATTTATTTCAGAAGACCACTCAACCTTAATTTTTTTGGCAGGAGAAATATTGCTTAAATCGTTCTAAATTACAGTCCAAAGATCTTTGGCCAAAAGTTTAACCTTTTCACCTGCCCTTGTGATGTTCCCACGTGCTATTTCTTTTTCACTTTTTTATATGGGTAGATTGCGTTCACTGTGGCACGTGATCAGAACAGTGGTATTGCTGTTTACATCATCCAGGTGGGGGTCATGATCATATAGCTCCCGAGGTGATCGTGGTTGCAATGCTGAAGGTCCAGTGGCACTCTTGTGTCAGGAGACTTCCTGTACCGAATAGGTAAATGTAGATCTTTTTTAGATCACGCACAGTAGCACAACTCCTTTTCTTAAGCTGCTTTGACCACTGGCTATATATACAACTCTATTTCTGTGAGTGCTGTAAACATTCTAAATTGTAGGTGTTATAGACCCTGCTACAGTATGTAACTAAGTTCCAATGTAAACTAGTTTTTTTTTTTTTTGCTTTTAATGTCCGCAAGGTTAAAAAAAAGAAGCTTTACAATGCTTTTACAATCTTTACCGCAACACTCTTTGTAGACTCCTCTATATCAAGGTTACAAGAAAGAAACATTTACATTTTTCAAATGAAACAAATAAGTATTAAAATGACTTTTAGGGTAATTGAAGCTAGGGGTAGATTCACAGAAATCCGCCGCTTTTACGCCCATAACGCGCGTTGCTGAAATTGGGAATGGAGCATTCTTAATTTTAATTGTACATTAATAAAAATTAAATATTAAGTGTGTGTGTGTGTGTGTGTGTGTGTGTGCGTGCATGCGCGCGCGCACGTGTGTGTGTGTGTGTGTGTGTGTGTGTGTAGAAGCAGCAAGCACTCAAATGTAGATATCCAAAAAGGCCTGATGGTAGTCCCATAAATAATGAAAAGAGTATGTTACCATCCAGCAGGGCAGCAAAATAGAAAAGAGAGACAGCACTCAGAGGTAAGTCTGCAAAACAATTTATTGAAACAGACACAAAAATACGACATTTCGATCCCCAGAGGGATCTTCTTCCAGAGGGATGAGGACGATAAGGGATGATCCTGTGTCGTTTGTACTGCCCGTGGGATGAATAGTTCTTTTGAAAGCTCTTTGTATTTCCCCCGAATATATTTCTATATAGTTATGATATCCCCTCTCAGACGCCTCTTTTGTAATGTAAACAAATCTAACTTAGCTAGCTTCTCCTCATAAATCATATTATCCACCCCCTTTATTAATTTGGTAGCTCTTCTCTGCACTTTCTATAGTTCCAAAATTTATTTTCTTTGGATTGGTGCCCATAACTATACTCCATATTCATGATGTGGTTTTACTAATGTTTCATAAAGGGGCATCATTATTTTACTTCCCTTCCATCCATTGCCCGTTTAATTCAAGATAAAATCTTGTTTGTCTTTGCAGCTGCTGCATGACTTTGGGCACTAATGCTAAGCCTGCTGTCTACAAGCACTCCTAAATCCTTCTCCATCAAGTATTCCCCCAATTTATCCCCATTTAATTTGTAAGCCTCCTGTTTATTGTTGTTTCCCAAATGTATAACCTTACATTTATCTGTATTAAACCTCCTCTGCTATTTACCTGCCCAAGTTTCCAGTCTATCCAAGTTCTCCTGGAGAGAAATGACATCTTGCTCTGATTCTACTACCTTACATAATTTAATGTCATTAGCAAAGATGGAGACTTTGCTCTCTATGGCAACGCAAGGTCATTAATAAACAAGTTAAAAAGCAGGGATCCCAGTACTGATTCTGGTGGTGCTCCACTCACAATTCTGTTGTCTATCCTTCAACCAGTTTTCAATCCATGTTCAAATATTTTTACTGTGTCCAATTTGTTTTATTTTGAACACTAACCGTGTGTGGAACTCTATCAAAAGCCTTTGCAAAATCTAAGTAGACCACATCAACTGCATTACCCTTGTCTAAACTCCTACTTACCTCCTAAGGTTAGTTTGTCATGACCTATCCTTCATAAACCCATGCTGACTATTAGTAATAATTTTGTTTTTTATTAGGTATTCCTGAATATTATTCCGTATTAAACCTTCAAGTAGCTTCCCCACCAAAACTCAAAGATAATCAGGGTCTGGATGGGAATAAGAGCAGCTTTTGAAAGGTGCTAAATATTGTAGCTTTATTCGTATGCGCTAACATTAACGGAGGTTTGGGGGTCTCCGTTGTTAGGTAAAGTGCTCATTACCATATGATTTGCATATGAGTAAGCAAAACGTCCCTTAATATGTAAGGATCCGGTATTTTTCTGGTAAATGAGAGTACATCGTAATGCAATGGGCATTTGGGGAAAACGATACGTTAAATGGCGAAAACGTAATACTAAAAATGTAACAGACCTCTGAGGACTTACCCCTATTGCAGGGATTCAAGAAACTCCAATAATAAGAATCAGAGCTAAATCGGCATTAACGGCCATAGACTTGAGTTGCAGTTAATGCCAACCGAGCTCCGATACCAGTTATCAGAACTTCATGAATCTGCGGTCTATGTGAGACTACACTTAAAATTTCTGTCAAACATAGTGCAGATTTTGGACGAACAATTTATGTCATAGGACAAGCTTTCGAGAGTTCTCCTCTCTTCCTCGTGTCAGCAATACTAGTTTACAAAGGAAACTATGGCTAAAACAGAGGTTAGGAAAGCAGAAAAAATAACAACTGTAGATAAGGTGGGGTGAGAAAGGGATGTCTGAAGACATTGGAAGGGTAATAAAACGGTGACAAGGAACAGCATGGAGGGGGATGGGGTTGCTGTGGGGGGTGGGGGGGGGCACAACTTCCCCTTCCATGCTGTTCCTTGTCACAGCTTTATTATCCGTTTTCTGGATTTTCTTGCACCTTCCCCTCAAAATCAATTTCGCAATGTAAAATCCACAAACGGATGTGGTCGGTTTTAATCCAAGTGAACTAATCACTTTGGTGCACGAATTTTAGCAGATCAATTTCAAAAAGGGGGATATGCATTTTGAGGATATTTTCTTATTATTACCAATACACTCCGTGTATTCTGCAATCCTTGGACGTATTTGTAGAATCCAATCTGCGGATTCAGCAATATGTTGGCGGATTCTTAAGAATCAACCAACGGATTGCTGAATCCATGGATTGGATTTTATAAATCCTTCCACGGATTGCAGAATACACAGAGTGTATTGGTAATAATAACAAAATATCCTCAAAATGCATATCCCCCTTTTTGAAATTGATCTGCTGAAATTCGCGCACCAAAGAAACCAATTGATCCATTGCGGATCCAAATTCGCCCCCAAAAATTGCCGTTGATAAGAAAGGATAACAGTCATACACACCATTATCATATCTACGAATTCCTCCCATTGATACATATTACCAATTGCCATATTGTTAGTTGACAGAGTTGAAGCTAAATGAGTCAGAAGTAACCAGACAAACAAGCTCAAAAGAGTCATATCCAAAATGTGCGCATCCATTAAGAAGCAAAATAACCAGCGTGGGACATTGCAGCCCCTGTCATTTTAAAATAATTCTAGATGTAAATGACTTTATAATGCTTTTCTTTATTGTGGCAACCCTTCCTTGTTTGAATGTATGCTGTTAGTAGAAGCATGGTGGTCAGAAATAACTTCCTTTTTAGTTTCAATCAGAATCGCAGGTTACTTCCTGGATGAGAATGCTGAACAAAGTTATTAATTGTACAAGGAAGGTGATGGCCAAAGTTACAAATTATACAAAAGGGCCATACAAAGTTGTCATCAATCTTCCTACTTGAACCCTCTGTTACCTGAGATATTTACCTTTTCATTTGCAGGTTTTTTTAAAATCAATATGGTTCATGGGTCAGCCTCTTTCCGTCGAGACAATAGAAAACCGGCACGTTCATTGGGCCATGATAGGATCCTGGTAACCATTTTGGTTCCTTTTGTTTACACTTGTAAAGAAAATGCAATTGTCCTAGGAGCCCGAGGAGGACCCAGAGCTATTGACAATTGCTATTTAAACTCTGCAGGACTACTGCCCCATTTCTTATTATTTAAATGATGTTGAATAAATAAGTAAATTAGCAATATTGTATGCAAGTTATTTCATGGTAATTCACTTTGCAAAATGTAAAGCCTCATAATCTTACATTGTAATATCCATAAACATAAATCAGATGTAAAGGATTCAGAGGGGGGAAAAAGGACAATTTCCAGAATTTTGGTTGATGAAGAATATTAATACACAAAGAATCACGTTTGGAGGAAAATAATATTTTCTATATGCAAAACAGACTGATTGTACACTAGTATACAAAAATAAGAATTAAATTATATATGTATATGTGTGATTTATTACATACTGTAGGATTCTTAAAGCCAGAGTACAATTTTTACCATGATGTTTTTAGTTTAGATGTGGTAAGCCAGAACTGCATTTAAAGCAGTAATCCTTTCCAGAAGCCTATATGAGTTTAACTTATATAATGTTAGTATCATGTTTTGTAATGGGTTTTTTTGGTGTAAAAAAATCAGGATTTTCTTAAACCCATCAGTGCCAGAGGATCCTGCCACCTCCGTGGCCACTGACCCTCCACCACTTCTTGATCACATAACCACTCTCCAGATCGATCGCCTGATCCCTTCCGGTTTCCGTCCGCCTGACCGGATTTGAGGGGGGCGATTCCCCATACCCCTTTTCAGTGTAGTATACAATCGTGTACAGTCCTTCAAAAAACAAGAGAACGTCAATGACAGCTTGGGGGGGTTAATCTCTAGCTTGTGAGCTTGACATGGAAACCTTTAGGGCTGGGACTAGCTGCGGGCGGCCGCACGAGCGTTCCCCACCAGCAGGGGAATCCTCCCGAGCCAGTCCCAGTCCCCCCTCACTGCACAGTTCACTACACGCTGTGACGCGTCAGCCGCCAGGGGATTCAAGAGAATTGTAATCCCAAGCGGCGACGCGTCACGTGGTGTGGCTGTGAGCCAATGAGGAGAGGAGGCTTCGGGGAGCGGGGAGGAGAGTGTGGGGGGAAAGCAGCAATTTTAAATAAACTTTGCAGTACCAAGGAAGTCCCCCCTGCTCCCTCCCACAGACTCTCTCCTCTTGGGGGGGGACCCCCTTCCGATTCCCCCCCTGCTCCGATTCACCCCCCACACACACCCCCATGTGTATTTGTGAGTGCGTGAGTGCCTGTCTGTGTGTCTGTGTGTGCCTGATTGCCTATCAGTGTGTGTGCCTGAGTGCGTGAGTGCGTGTCTTTGTGTGAGGAGTTGAGGGGCTCAGCGGTTGAGGGGCTGAGGGGTTGAACGGCTGATGGGCGATCCCGTCCCCCCACATCATGGCCGTGCCCCCCACGTCATGGCCGTGCCCCCCCACCCATTTTAGCCACGCCCCCCCGCTCTCAAAAGTGGCCCCTTTGGACCGGAAAAAGCCCCAAGTGCCTCTCCACGCGCCGCCTGTCTGCAGTGCGGGCGCGTGGTCTGAGGCAGCGGGGCCTTAGCCTTAGACTGCTCTGGGGAGGCAGCTCCATTTTTATATCCCGGACACTTTATATTCTGAACGTTTCTATATCTCCTGAAGGAGCATCAGATTAAAAAAAGAAAAAAAAATAGCTCTGGAAAGGGCAGGCAGAGAATCCATAGAATAAATCAAAAATAAAATGCAGAAAGTGGAGCCCGGAGCTGACTGCTGCTTTAAATACAATACAAGGACTTCCATTACTTCCTAATTTATTTCTTGGGAGTTTTAAATCATCAACAGATTGATTGAACCACAACTCTGCATGCGGCAATGACTTATGCTCCACGTGATGAGCTGTACCAACAGCTCCCACAGGCCATGTTGTTTTAAAAGAAGGAAACACAAATAATTCAAATTGTTTAGTGGTGGCTATAGTCTTGCCATACGAGCTAATTGCCATTAAAGGACATAAAGAATGTTTTATAGATGCTAAATACAATTGCTATTAATTTTCACTGGTGGAAATGATCTGAGTGCCTCGGTACAGCCAAAGCTGTACGTTTTTTTTTTCTGTTGATGGAAAAGATTTGCTTTTTTTGTTATGTGACATTGGAATTAGAATTCGATGTCACAATGAAACAACTCTTCATTTGTAAGAAGCGCCAATCTATCAATGCTGATCGGTTATTAATATAGTACTAGTCCTCTTGTGGGGCAGGACAACCGATTTAATGCAAATAAGTCTAAGCATCAATTTTTATTTTATTTTTTTGCTTTGCCAGGTGTTAATTGTGCACAAATGTTAATTTTGTATTCATTATTACTAGTAAATGTTAAAAAAAAACTTTTTTTTTTACATCTATTTTATATCTGTCACTGTCTCATGGACGATCAGTGGTGCAATTCCAAAAGATAGAATACATGAGACTGTATCTTGCATTATTGTGTGTGCATATGCTATGGATTTGTTTGATTATACTGTACTAACTCAAAATAAAATGTTGCAATGCATGCACAAACAAATGTCTGTATTATATTGAGTCTACATTACAAGAGATAGTCCCACTGACTGTCATTAAATGACAAAGATGTTGAGCACAGTCCTTGTACACCCATATCAAGGTCATGGCCATACTAAAGATTGTCGTGTCCCTCCACTATGTTGATTTTAGTAGTTTTAAACTTTTTTGAATGGGATACAGTATGCTCCATTAGTAATGTAAATCCTTATCTTCCGTTTACCAGAAGGCACGGGGATTATGCAGTTAAGTGGATGGATTGTGAGACAGGGATCAGATTAAACATAACTCTCTAATTGACAAAGAATTTTTCTGAACAATTTGAAGGGGAAAAAAATAGATCTAGAATTGCACAGCTGCAACTTATTTGGAAATGTGGATTTTTGTAGGTGTATTTGTATGTGAGTTTCCATGGCATTGACTGCAATTTCAACAATGCAACACAATGTCTAATGCTTTACATGTATAAAGCAAATAAAGAATGATTGAAGCTGCAGATGATTACCACCAGATAACCTTTATATTTTACAAACTGTATGCTATGTTATGTCATAAATTTAGCATGTGACATAAGCAACATGTGTCCACAACAGAACACTAGAATTGCTTCTGAATAATTATAGCCCAGTGTGTCTGTCAAGTTTTACCCTGCCCCAAGTTGTCTTTCTTCTAATATGAAAATATAGACATAGAAGTACAGTAATAATCATTTTTGAGGAGTTTATTACCTTGTGAAGAAAATAGCCACAACATTAACATTTCAATGGATGCTTGTTTTTGTATTCTCACAGCCAAAATGTATATTTAGTGCAGTCAGTCATGTACGTAGTAGAGGAGATGCATTTGAGAAATTACAATGCATCAATTATTGTGTTTAAGCAATGTGCTATTATCCTAAACCTTTGAAAAGGAATGGGCAGAGAAAAAAGCACAACATTTTAGTGGATACAACATACAGTAGCCCGATATAGCTTGGAAATGTGTAGCTGTTTGGGTTTACGACATACATACTGTATATACAAAAGCATTTATGTATGTAATCAGAATATTCGAGACCAGTGGTTTTTTTAACCTTTTTTTGTTTAAGGGACCCTAGAATTATCTGCGAAATTCTGCAGAACTCAAACCCTCTCTAATAGTGCGTCTGAGATCAGATGCATTGTAAGGAACCCCAACCCTCTCTAATAGCGCGTCTGAGATCAGATGCATTGTAAGGAACCCCAACCCTCTCTAACAGTGCGTCTGAGATCAGATGCGTTATATGGAGCCCCAAACCTCTCTAATGGCGCGTCTGAGATCAGATGCATGGTAATTCTTCTGTATTTGGTACAAT
Organism: Ascaphus truei; assembly: GCA_036426205.1. Taxonomy (NCBI): domain Eukaryota; kingdom Metazoa; phylum Chordata; class Amphibia; order Anura; family Ascaphidae; genus Ascaphus; species Ascaphus truei. The sequence goes on from WSYH01005871.1 coordinate 21,941, forward strand.
TTTCAAATGACCTGAAAATTGCATGGAACCCTTAAAGGATGCCCGGGGAACCAGCACCAGTGAAAAACACTATTCTAGACTGTTCATAATACCCTAAATAACATTGTTATACAGTACGTTGAAATATCTGAGCCTTTGATTAACTCCTTGTACAGTAAATGTATAGCTTATTGTCATTTACACATTGGCTAGGAATAGGAAAATATGTGAGGTCTTTCATTATTCACTGTTAAATAAACCATCTTACAACAAAGTGATTGTTTCATGGTCCGTGTGTCCCTGGCCTGCATAATTCAAGGAGGAGGAATATGTAAGAAGAAAACATTTTTATTATGAAAGACACACTGGGTTCTGTGTGCCCAAGGAATATCCACAAGGAACACAACAGGATCTGTAGAGGAAAGTAGTTATTTGTAACCAGGTGGATAATGGTTTTGTATATGTAATATATTTACTTGGAAATGCGCCTAGGGAGCACAGCATTCTGTTGCCACATGAAGCAAGCAGAGTAGTGTAGAATTCTAGCAGCTGCATACTCCCCCCCACCCCCCTCCCCAAAATAGACTGGATTCTTTGAGTTAGAGTTTTTCGTTTGAGATACCTTTTATTGGCCAACATGATGATTGTACATATTACTTTATGTTTATGCTCTTTACACTACATTGGTTGCAATTACAGAATAGATTTACCTGATTTAAACAAATCTGTAACATCTCCACGATTTTTTAATTTTGTCCAACGTAAGAGACAGTTAAAACAGATGGCAAATAACATTTTTTGTTTTCGGTAAGAGAAATATATACATATATTTTTTAAAGGAACATTTTTTAAACTTGTATCCATAAAAATGGACGTAGATTTATGTATACAGGCATACCCCGGTTTAAGGATACTCACTTTAAGTACACTCGAGAGTAAGGACATATCACTCAGTAGGCAAACATAAGGACATATCGCCCAGCACTTCCTGAACAGCAATATCAGCTCCCTACCTGTACTGAAGCTGTGCGCAAGCGGGGAGACTATAGAGCCTGTTACAAATGCTTTATTTACATCAGTTATGCACGTATATGATGATTGCAGTACAGTACATGCATCGATAAGTGGGAAAAAGGTAGTGCTTCACTTTAAGTACATTTTCCCTTTACATGCATGCTCCGGTCCCATTGCGTACGTTAATGCGGGGTATGCCTGTATTCACTGGAGTTAAGTATAATGAAATCTAATACCTAAAAAATTGTGAGTACATTAAAAATCACCATAATCAAAATATTTTTCTGCATTTTCTTTGCTTGAAAATGTGTCCAAAAAGACTTACCATAGTAAATAATGAAATGAAAAGCAATCATTTTGTTTCTTTGCTAAATATGATATGCTCGCCAGTTTTACAACACAGAAATGCTTATTCATAGGGGTTATTGGGCACTTTTGCATGGAAACTCCCATAGTTTAACATTATCGTAGTTTAATGAATAACCCCCATGGCCGTCTCCCATACAGTACATTCAGATTGTACTAAAGTGCAATAGCCCCTCACTTAAAATCGACTATAATAAATGTCAATTACTTCTTGCATTTTCAGATTTATGCTTCAGCAAAGACCGTTTTCTGGATATTGTCAAGTCAAGTTTTTGTTGTTGTAATCAGACAAGTATAAGTATTTTTAGATAATATTTGAACATTTACACAGTAACCACATGCTTTGGGTGGTTTTGTAACCAATCAATACTAATGACTTTTTATAATAAAGACTGTCTCTGTCCTCAAAGCCACATGTAAATTGTTCCTTTTGTTTAGCTCTTTGTTTGCAAAGTAATTATGATGCCATCATTAGCGAAACAGATAAACATACACTAAGTAGGTGATCTGTATGAATTCAGCCTAACAAGAGGGGAGAAAAACCTTTTACTTTTTCACAAGAAATCAATAACTAAAATAGGGGTTTAACGGCTGCTGAATTTTTCTAATAAAAGCAAATGGCTACGATAAGTTGATTTAAATAAATAAACAACAACATGGGGCTGAAATCTTAATGCGTGTTCACTAGATGGCTTATTTTCTAACATGTCTGTGGTTCTGGTATCACATATTAGCTAAATATCCCAAATGTACACATGCTTATATACTTAGTAATATAAGACAGTGTACACTGTCACTGGTGTTGTTGTTTTGGTTCCACATTTTTTGTGTTTTTGGTTTTGTGGGCACAGTACAACAAATACAAATATCACTTACATGTAAGAGCACATTCACGTCTCAGACAGGTTTGCAATCCTGCTTTTCACCATTATCTCTTAGCATCCAGCGATTCCACTGCAGCCAGGGATTCTGGGAAATGACATGCAAATGATCACACAGTGTCACCTTTAACGCCATGTCCATTTAAACATGGACCCCCTATACTGTAAGCTTATGCCTGCTGCATTACAAAGCTTTCCAGCACAGCCTGGGAACAGTACCAAATCCCGAACAACTGTAGGTTTTGGGATGAAAAAAACGATTTGGAGCAAAAACTCAAAATTAGCAGGAGTTTGTTTTTTCATTGTCTTGGAATTCAAAATTTTATAAGTGCGCAAATTTTGTTTAGTAACCAAAAGTCCACCCAGTTTATAAAAAAAGAAAGCAGAGGGAAAAAAAAAAAAAAGAATCTGAGGATGAGCTTTTTATTGGATTTTGCTTGGATTCGAAAATGTTTTCCAAAGTTTGACTCGACATCTGACAGGACTTTGAAGGTCCACTCATGAAGTTCGAATGTCGAATCGGCGAACCTGCCCAGCTCTAGTATTTAGAAGCTATGTGCACTAAAGTTGCAATTCCCAGTACTAAGGGATTAATAAGTTATGACAACAAAATATGATTCAGTGTATCAACCACACATACTGTGCATCTGGAACAATTGAAGAGCCCTTCTGGAAGAAATCTGCAATGATTACCTTGGTAGACCTATTAAAGTAAGCAACAACAGGCATCCCAACTATGAATAACTGGAACCTCTCAGAGCTTGAATGCTGAAAAACATTGTTAGAGGGCATAAATAATACATGAATAGAGCTGAAAGGCAAGCTTATGAGTGAGTGGAAAATATAATGTAAATTGCAAATGTACTTGAAATACTTCAATTGAATGCAGCACGGATCATTTGATATAAAAGCACATTTTACTGCCAATAATAGAAGTCTCATTATTTATTTTTGTAAAGGAGATGAAATATACAAACATTGTATCTGCTTTAATCAGTTTGGTGAACATTCAAGTTTCAAACCCGTTTAGCAGTGAGATAAACAGTCCAGTGATTTTCCCACTGTGTTCCATGGACCACTATTGGTCGACAAAGTGGTCATTAATTTCAGTTAGCTTTGTTCTGAAGACTGTGGCTGTTCTACCACTACTGGGGAACGTTCTTCCTATTTAAACCCAACATTTCTGGAATTATATGTTCTGACGTATATACAAGTATATTGATGATCAGCGCTAAGTATAAGTATGATGGCCCTGCAAATTTTACATCATTATGAAAATGTTATGCTGATATCGTCTTTAAATATGGTGGGAAATAGTGTTGATATTTTGGGTGTGTTTTATTGGTCTTACCACTGCCTTGTCTATGTATGTATTATGTCTTTATTTATATAGCCAATGATGTGAATACATCATTGGCTTACAATAAATTTTCTAGCAGAAATCCGCAGTGCCCAGGTTTTTCCTTCTTATCAGATATTGGAGTACCACCCAGAAATTCCTTAACCAGGAGCACCGGTATTTATGATTTATTTTGCTATTTGGGGAGTGCAGCATTACTCTACTATTTTGTTTATTTATATTGCGCCATTAGTGTACATAGCGCTTCACAGTAGTAATACACGTAACAATCATATAAATAACAAATAGTACAAATAACAGATCATGGGAATAAGTGCTTCAGAAACAAAAGTAACATTTCGGAAGAGGAGTCCCTGCTCCGAAAAGCTTACAATCGAATCCCTCATTCATGTCACTATTCCTTATTGGATATCAAATATGGAAGGGGTGTCCATCAATCTTACTTGATTATGTTGTCTTGTGGTTGGGAAAAAAAAGGATTTATAATAATATCCCTCCTCTTACTATCTAATTTTGGTGCCTATGGCACATGAAGATACAATGACTTGCCCAAGGTCTCATTGAGAGCTGACACTGGGATACCAGCCACGTTCACCAGCTTCAAAGGAAGTGCCTTTACCACTGAGCCACTTCTTGAGCCTATTACACATATCACTGCCTTTAGTTCAGTTTTGTTCTCAGTGGAAGTGCACTGATTACGAAGCATTGTTTCAAAACAAAATTGTATTGTATATCTTTATTTATATAGCGCCAAAAATGTACTCAGCGCTTCACAAAGAATACAGTACAGGGAATTATAATAATACAATAAGTGCAGAAAAATCAGACAATAGGAAAGGAAATCCCTGCCCCGATGAGCTTACAATCTAAGAGGTTTGATGGGGAACTTACAGAGACAGCAGGTGAGGGAATAAGTGCTGTAGATAGCAGTGCTTGGCCACAATGGGTGGTAGGAGTGACTGAGTGTGGGTGAATAGCCATGAGTGGAGGTAATTGGGATGTTTTGTGGGGTGAGTTTTAAGGTTAGTCATATTAAAATGAGAGGGTTAGCACAATTTACAGGGGAAGAGGTGGCAGGGAGGCATGGGTGAAATCAGGTGTGCATGTCTGGGTTCAGGATTAGGGGAGATCCCCAGCAGCAGGAAGGAGTAGATAAAGGGTGTGAATAGAGGATTTGTGTGGGTGTTTTTAATTGAGGGGTAAAGAAGTTGATGGAAGAAAGGTGTATGAATAATGGTGCAGTGGGGAGTGGGGGAGTTGGAGAGAACAGAGATATTCACAAAGGAGTGAGGAAACAGTCAACAGAAAAAGCAATAGGGAGGGCATAGTGAGATGCATGAGGAGAGACTTCCCAGGTACTGATGGATAGAAAGAGTACAAAGAATCACAGTGTATCGAAAGTAAAGTTCTCACAGTTGCAAAGTTGTTGTGCAGTCCCGATCTTCCTCCAATCTTCTCCTCCAATTTCAACTCCAAAATTAACTCTGTTACACACTTTTGATGTTACACTTTAAGATGGGACACAGCCAAAGGGTTTTAACAGGAATGCCAACAACTTTATACCACCAAGTCAATTGCAGTGTGTTGGCTGCCATATGGCTACAGAGCTAACACACCCAACAAGTCTACAGTAGACTTATAAACTGGTAAAACTGTACTAGCTGCTGTTTTTTTGGAAGGTTAGTACTTGTGAGTGTGGTCTTCCCAATCAAAACGTAGCTATTAAAAATGAAAGGTTCCTGGGAGAAAACAACATGGCCACCTCTAATTTCACTACTTCTGGGACACTACATGGAATGCATTTGACTATTCTTGATCACCTGATGCTTTCCAAGGTGGCAGAATCCAAAACCCGTACTATTTTCATGATATTCTGCTTTAAGGAATAAATAGAGGAAGTTACACATTTTAACATGAAAAGGGGTTTTCACATCAGCTTCAACCACTGCAGACTTTTAAATCTGCGCTCTCAATTTTAAATGCTAGATTGATAAAATCTGTTGACGTTATCTAGGGCCAGATGGCAATTCTACTTCTTTCATTAGCAACAGCTTACCAGTGTGAGCAAATAACAATTAGCAACAATCAGTAATTAAACATCTTATGGCAGATCTTCGAAGCAGCAAGAGAGAAATAATGCTTTTTTGTTTGTAAACTATAGTTTACTATGCTAATATTTTCCTCATGTGAATTAAAGGGCATTTGTTTGTAAGAAATTAACCCAACAGTGTGAGATGAAAAAAAACGTCTAAACCTACAAGCTTGTTCTCATTCTGACACAAAAGACCCTGAAATAATAATTATTGCCTGAATCTGGTACAGATGAATGCGCAGTATCATCAAAGCCCTGTGCCAATTTAAATTCATACATTTGGCGACCATATGAGTGCAGGAAAATGATTCTTTCTCACTTATATTTGGGAATAAAAATGTCAGATCAGCTGCTGTTTGGAAAACGACTATTTTTCAACAGGTCATCGTCTTAAAGTCTGCCAAAAGTTGCAGCTGAAAGCCTTAGAACCAATCCATTAAATACAAAATGAAAGATTACATGCCAAATTGACATTTGACTGACATTCTTTCTTCATTAAAATTATCAGAGCATGTATCACAAGCATCTTCTGAATTCTGCTGGACAGTAAAAAAAACAGTTTACTGTATTTGAGAGCTCAAGGCTCTATTTTGCTGACTTTACAATAATATTTCTTTTGAAATGTTTCTTCCCACTGCGAGTAGATTGTTTACTTGTCCACTGTTGTAGATTTCTCTGAATCATTGCTAACATGTGCAATTGGTATTAGAACATTCAGAGCTGGTTTGGCCTTGATTGTTTCCCACCATTGGTAGAAAGAACCAGATGCATTAAATAAGTGCCAGAAAAAGAGAGCATGATGTTTTTCACGCTATCCAGCAAGCAAAACATAGTTAAAAAAAAGCCCAATAGGCTTATATTTACTGTCACAAATTATTCCATTCATTCTTTTAGTCTACAGTCTACTGAAATATATTGCTGCTATATCAAGAAATTGACCTGTTTTTAATTTAAGAGGTTAAATCTTCATTAGTTGCAGAGCATAATTCCATGCTTGTTCTTGGCTTTCATGGTTATTCTCGTTTGATATAAAATATTGCATAACGAATTACTTTCTTTCAGGACTAAATGGCCTACAGTATGTATCAGGAATACTACACTAACAAAATGCAGCCTACCAATTATATAGTATTGTATGTGTAGCCTGTCCCCCATAGTCCCCTCTTACCTGCTGGCAGGGCGTGCAGACACCCGTCGAGTGCCGGGTTGCTTGGGATGCTGCGGGGAGTTTGAGGTTGGTGAGCGGGTCGCCGGAGCTCCGCTGAGGATATTGCCACCTTGCCGATGCACACACATGCGCACTGAAGATTTGCGCATGCGCAGGGCACACAGAGTTGCGCACCATCTTGGTACACCTCGCGCATGCACAGGAGACATTGCTGAACGGCGGCCATTACATGAAGGGCTCCGCGAGGGACTGCAACCCCCAGCAGCCCCGGGGGCTGTGAGCAGGCGGCGAAGAACAGCCAATAGGGCAGCAGCAATCCCCTGCCCTAAGATTGCTACATTTGGCGTGCTCAGGAGGGACCACGCCAGTCAGAGAAGGGACACAGAGGGGTAAGGTAGTGTATGGTGTATGGGTGCAGGTGGCATCCTACACTAGGCCATATACCCCTCTTTGGCCCTGACACAGTAGGGAAAGCCCATAGCTACGGACATTTCTCCAGTAGCTGCTTATAGTCAGGGTATAGCACCAGTAATTACGGGCTGTGGTCTGGGACCAGACCCCCATTGCAGTAATAGACTTTCAAAGGTGTGACTCTCCAACGGGAGTCCACCCCACGTAGAGGCGGACGCATTCGCAGATGACGACGTTGGATCAGACGGATCCCAGTTTGTTATTCAGCAGTACCCAGGTGCAGGTAGCTACCTCAAAAAGTGCACCAACAGTTCACAGGATAGTGCTATTCCACACACTTTTGTGTGGGCACTGACATTAGGAAAGGACATCAGGGATATTGGTGCCAAGCACCCTATGTACATTGGGGACACTCATCTGGTGGATTGGGTTGTGTGTGTGGGCTATATACTGTGGGGTAAAGGTTGATTATCCTGCGTTCAGTAAAACCAATTATTATATACCCGGTATCGAAGAAGAAAACAGGTGCGCAAATCACATCAGGACATGGAAAGAAAGTAGAGACACAAAATAGTGCAATATTGTCAACCCCAACAGATGAAATCAAAGTTGAAAGCTCTATAAAATTTGCACTCACGTGTACAACGTGATAGTAAGGCGTTGTGGTTATTAGAAGTTACCAACTTATGTTTCCAGACGGATGCTCCAGATCCATAGAAAAGGAAGGGAAATCCATATACAAAAAAGGAAAAAGCAAAATAGTATAGTACAGGCATACCCCGCTTTTAGTACACTCACTTTAAGTACACTCGCGAGTAAGTACATATCGCCCAATAGGCAAACGGCAGCTCACGCATGCGCCTGTCAGCACGTCCTGAACAGCAATACCGGCTCCCTACCTGTACTGAAGCTGTGCGCAAGCAGGGAGACTATAGAGCCTGTTACAAATGCGTTATTTACATCAGTTATGCACGTATATGACGATTGCAGTACAGTACATGCATTGATAAGTGGGAAAAGGTAGTGCTTCACTTTAAGTACATTTTCGCTTTACATACACACTCCGGTCCCATTGTGTACGTTAATGCGGGGTATGCCTGTACTGCTTTTAATATTAAAAACACAAAGTATTCCACTTACATAAGTTCCTTTGTTTGTGAGCATTCAGACCACCCTGGGTCATACGGACAGAAAGTTTTGAGTTGTTGATTGTTGATATGCGTGAGAGACGTGACGCGATGACGTCACTCGCGACGTTCTACAATCCAACCATAATATGGTGGCGTTATGGGCCCAATGTGGGGCTGTATAGGAGATTGTATACCAGGACTTTGTAAAGTTTTGACAAATTGAATATGCTAATATATGCGTGATGACGCGTCACATGACGCGTTATGTTACGTCGGACGTGATGACGTCACACGTGACGCTTTGCAATTTGAATATTAATGCGGGGGGTTATTTAAGGAAGGGAAACAGTGCAGGATGTTAGATTAGCCCCTGGAAGACTTTTAAAGTGGAAACGCGCGTTGGGTGAATCATTGAGTACAGAGTGGCACTTTGTTGGTGACATCCAGAGTGGAAGACGACTTCATTCAGCCCAGTGTATGCTGTGACGGCCGCGGAGCAGATGCTTTTGCTGTGAATACAACTGTCTGTCCATATGACCCAGGGTGGTCTGAATGCTCACAAACAAAGGCACTTATGTAAGTGGAATACTTTGTGTTTTTAATATTAAAAGCAGTACTATACTATTTTGCTTTTTCCTTTTTTGTATATGGATTTCCCTTCCTTTTCTATGGATCTGGAGCACCCGTCTGGAAACATAAGTTGGTAACTTCTAATAACCACAATGCCTTACTATCACGTTGTACACGTGAGTGCAAATTTTATAGAGCTTTCAACGTTGATTTAATCTGTTGGGGTTGACAATATTGCACTATTTTGTGTCTCTACTTTCTTTCCATGTCCTGATGTGATTTGTGCACCTGTTTTCTTCTTCGATTGCTGGTTGGATTTGGTCTGAATCCTGTGTCGGGAGCTGCACTCTCTAAGGACAGTATATTATTTAAATGTTATTGGTTTTAAGTGGTGTTATTTGCGCTTGTTTATTTGTTCACTATTATATACCCGGTGTGTGATTACTATTGGTATTGTTCCTGTGAGGGGCTTATCCCACCACGTTGGGATCCCTCGCAGGTGGAGGTGCTGCACCGAGGCAAACGAGATATCACCCCAGGCTCCCAGTGGTGGAGGCTCCGGCCTCCTGGTAGCCAAACAGGTAACAGCGGTACTGGTAGTTCCTTCAGTGATGGGGAAAGGTGGCTACATATGAATAATTTGTTTTCATTTATTTATAGTGCCAAGCATGTAAGCAATGTTTCACAGAACAGACAGTATAATACAGGGCACTATAATAGAACAAGCAAATGAAACGTGAAAAAAAATTAAGCTAGTGAATTCCTGCTCCGAAGAGCCGACAATCTAAGGGGAGATTACATAACCTCCGACAATCCCATGTTACCTACCATTCAAGTCCATGGCAGTTAACATGGGGTCATTGGGCGAGAACGGGGGTTGCTATCACTCCGGGTTTGACCCAGAAACTATGGGTTTTGGCCACATATCTCTGGGCTGCGGGTTTACCTGAGAAATATCAGTCACTGTGTCATGCGGCGTCACGTTGTCATGACAACGGGATGTCGAGTGATGCCTCAGCACCATGAAGCATCCCATTGTCACGGCAACTTGACACGGCATGACCATTTGACATTTGTAGAGCCATGTTGACCGGACCTTGCAAGAGGAGATGCCGGGAGATGCTACCGCATGCTGCGGGAGAAGGTAAGAGATATAAATGTAACAAATGTAATTTAATCGCAAAAAGAATCTGGCTTAGCCTTCAATAGAAGGTGGCAACCCTAGACGAGAACCAATATTGGAGATTAATGAATTCCAGCACCAGAGGTTTTGGAAAACTTACACAGACAGTAGGAGTAAGCACAATGGACAGAAGTGCTTGTCAATGGTGGCTAGTAAGTGCAAATGGGTGTAGAAATTAGAAAGTCCAGATTCTTGAAATATCCATGCTGTGTTCGAGGTGAAATCGAGGCAAAATCCCCATTTGGTTTACCGCTTTCATCGGATCTTGCAGTGTTTAATTCCCCTTCCAGATAAAAGCATCTCTCCCTTCTGCTATTTGGGAGTAACATTGGTAGGGACAGGAATGGAGGGTGGAGACTGTGCAGGTAGAGGCAGAGAGAGGCTGGAAGAGGCATGAAACAAGTAATAATAATTATATAATTAATTATTATATATAAGAATAATTATTTGACTTGTACAGTATTAAGCTGAGACAAGTCACCCACCACTATCAGTCCATAAGTTTCCTGTCCAGAGTAATTTCTCCAGTTGGGGTTGGTTACCAGGGACTGGGTAAAATGTAGGTGCAATTTTTTTTAATTTCTACCATCTGTTCTGTCTCCTGTCTCTCTATAAACCAGTCAATCAGCCCCAGCTGGGTAGAACAACAAAATAACTAATGACCAACGCCTAATACATCCTTATCTGATGGGTTAAAAAATTTAAATATATACTCTATATTTAAAATGTAAGTTTAATCTACTATTCTAGGCAAAGAAGGCATGTCAGGTGACACTGTGTGCTCATTTGCATGAAATTTCCCAGAATCCCTTCCCTTGCTGCAGTGGAAGCACTGTATGCTAGATGATAATGGCAAAAAGCAGGTTGCAGACTGTCTAAGAAATGTGAATATGCTCACAAGTGATATTTTTTTTATTATTGGCAAATTGTGCATTTGTCTTGGTTCATGTTATTAAAACTTTGCTATTGGATTTTACACAAGGATCGGGCGCTGTTTACCCATTACTGGGGTACAGGACATTACACTTATGATTTTCTCTTGGTTTATTTTTTGACCTTTTAATTTTTTTTTCAATTGTTTGATATTTTACTTATATTATTTTGTTTCATATTGTTCACACATTTTGCACATAATTCACTGTACAATATAGTCACATCTCACAATAATATCCAACATCATAGTTATCACTACCACACTTGCATGTTATGGTGTTCATTTAGAGGCATCTGTGCTAATCAGAGCATTTTTTGGTGATTTTTGGTATGTTGGGGGATCACGATCCGGGTGGTCACTCTAACAGGCGCTGTCTATTCATTTATATAAATATATATATATATACAGTATATTGGAAAAACAAGAGAAAAAGAGCCCGATCCATGTGTAAAATCTGGTAACAAAATTTTAATAAAAAATCACAAGACAAATGCACACTCACAATTTGTCAATGCAAAATAAGCATTGTATGGGTAAACTTTATCTTCTTCCTTACAAGCTAATAACATATGTAAATATATATATATATATTATATATATATATCTAATATATATATAATATATAGACAGCTCACCCCCTTCTAACGATGTGTTGGGGTCAAAAGAATCCATCGCGTGATAGGGATCGCGTTGAAATAATAAAGTATTAAGATACAATAATCGTGGTTGAAGTATTCATAAATACAAAAATTGGGGAAGCCACGCTTGCATCGCGGTTATAAACAAATTCGTCTGTGTTGGTAATGGAATCGTTGTTATAAGCGGGGGGTTGAGCTGTATAATAATGATATATATATATGGAACGGGTGTCGGTGTCTGGGTCTGACCCCCCCAATCTCCACATATGGCCCCTGTGGTCTATACAGCCCCGTACAATGTCTGTGTATGGTGGTGCACCTGAGGCAACAGGACTCCGTGAGTCTCCGCGCTTGATGGTTATGGGGAGATGTCATGCAAGACAGTATCATGAGGTAGTGGGGACTGAGTCCTACTTACCACATGTGCAGCGGCCTCCACATATTCAGGTCTATGCGGTATGGCAGGTTAAGGTCAGAAGGTCCTGATGAGGAACTCCTTCTTGGTGGTGAGGGCCCAGGAGAGTAATTGGCAAACTACACCAGGGGGGTTCTCTTTGCACAAGTCAGTCTTATTGTACTCAGAGGTGGGCAGAGCTGACCCAGTTGCAGTTAAACCCGCTCAGCCCCACATTCTCCGTGATTGATTCCCTCTTCAAAAGGTATGTGCCCTGACACGGGTGGGATTTCCTCTCCCAGTAGGGAGATCACCCCTGTGCAATTTCCCTCGGGACACAGTTGGTCTTCTCTGGATTTGATATAATTGTGCCATAGTTACTGCATCTTACATGGGCACCTTTAACTGGCTGCTTCACCTTGCACCATCAACTCGCCACATCACTCGCAACAACCACACGCACTAACTTTAGGCAGGTGCCAAGGGCCTTATATACCTCCAGGAGCGGCACAGTTTCTGAGGTTCACAACAATGGAATCAGAAAAAAAAAAATATGAGCCACTCCAATCCAACATAGGGCACCTCACAGAGGGTGAGGGCAAACCTCCATAATTTAATGCTGGCCATCCTGTAACTACCATGTCTTGCTGACAGGCCGGAGGAGATGACAGTAAGCATTGTAGGCATTGACTACATATATATATAATACAGTTGTGATGCAATCAATCTGGGAAGGGTTATAAGGCCATTTCCAAACAATTTAAAGTCCATCATTATACAGTGAGAAAGGATTATATCAAAAAGTGGAAAACATTAAGACAGTTGCCAATCTTCCCAGGATAGGTGACAAGTGCCCAGCAAATGCACACCAAGGTCAGACAGGTGCAAATGCTCAGAGAATTGCAACAAAACCCAAGAGTTAATCTCAGACTCTACGGCCTCAGTTGGGCATGTAAATGTTGAAGTTCATGACAGTACAATTAGAAAAAGACGCTGAACAGTATGGTTTGGTTGGAGAGGGTTGCCAGGAGGAAAGCATCTTTCTCATTAAAGAATATGCAGCACGGTTTAGGTTTGCAAAGTTGCATCTGAACAAACCACAGACTTCTGGAACAATGTCCTTTGGACAGGGAAGAGGACTAAAGTGGAGATGTTTGGCCATAATGCACAGTGCCGACGTTTGGCAAAAACACCTCCTACCAAATGCCAAGCACGGTGGTGGAAGGATGATGATTTATGTTGTTTTGCAGCACGGGACCTGGAAACCTTACTCTCATTGAGTGACAATGAAACCTCTGTATACCAAATTATTCTAGAGCCAAATGTGAGGCCATCTGTCTGACCAGCTAAAGCTTGGCCGAAATTGGACAGGCAACAGGACAATGATCCCAAGCACCCAGCACAGCTACAACTAATGGCTGAAAAGAAAAGAATCACGGTTGTTGCAATGAACCAGTCAACGTCCAGACCTCAACCTGGATTGAAATGCTGTGTGGCGGGACCTTCAGAGCGCTGTGCATATAACATGACCACCAGCACCTCAATGAATTTTTGCAAGGCACTCGTTTTGTACCGCGAGTGGCCCAATTCCTCACCCGCCGCTGGTGGGATGAGAGGCTGATAGTCCTACAGAAAACGATCATTCAAGGTCATGCTGCGTGGACGGTGGTTCTTTAACAACATTGAATCATAAGGGTATACTTAGTTTTTTACAAATTGACTTCTCCATTTTGGGCTTTATTTTTGTTAAATAAATCATGACACGGTTGTTTGTTTTGTGTATGTATATGGCATGTGTGGTTATGCATCTAGGTTTATTTACCTAAGTGTTTAGACCTGCCTAAGGAAACGATGAATGGTGTTGTATAGGTGCTGGACATGATGTAAAACCATTAAAATTCAAAGAGGTGTTCTTTCTTTTTCACACAACGATGTATATGTTGTATTAGGAACGTAGTCAGGGGGGACTATGCTACATCCCTATATATATATATATATATATATATCTATATATATATATATATCTATATAATAGATATATATTAGAAAAACAAGAAGAGAAAAAGCGCCCGATCATTGTGAAAATCCATAGCAAAGTTTTAATAACATGAACCAGACAAATCACAATTTGGCCATAATAAAATAGCGTTGACTGGCAAGCCCATGCGCCAGAATGTAACCGGATCGCCGTCCGTCTGCTCCGTCACACTATGTGTTCCTGTAAGACCTCACTGCTGCTTGTGTCACCGTATAAGCTACGGTGGTAAAGCAGTTCAGACGCCAGGAGCCAGACGCCAGAAAGGAGAGGAAGTTCCCTGAGTTGCTCTCAAGACAGTCCGTGCTGGATAGGGAAGAGCAGGGCCAATCTCAGGGTTGCCGGAGAAGCGACACACTTAAACGGTGACACCAGCAGCAGTGAAGGTTATTACAGGAACTACCTACAGTAGTGTGACGGAGCAAAATGGACGGCGATCTGGTTACATACAACGATTTTATTATTGGCAAATGTGCCATTTGTTCTGGTTGCATGTATTAAAAACTTGCTATTGGATTTTACCACAAGGATTCGGGCGCTGTTTACCATTACTGGGGTACAGGACATCACTTATGCTGTCTCTTGGTTATGTGTTTGACCTTTTAATTTTTTTTAATTGTTTGAATTTTACTTATATTATTTTGTTTCATAGTGTCCACTTTTGCACATAATTCACTGTACAATAAGTCACATCTGACAATAATATCCACATCATAGTTATCATACCACACTTGCAGTTATGGTGTTCATTTAGGCGCATTAGGTGCAATCAGAGCAAGTTTTTGTGATGTTGGATGTTGGCGCGATCAACAGGATCCGGGTGCGTCACTCTAACAGGCGCTGTCCTATTCATTTATATAAATATATATAGATATACAGTATATTGGAAAAACAGAGAAAACAGGCCCGATCCATGTGTAAAAGTTGGTAACAAATTTTAATAACAAATCACAGAACACTGCCCACCCGCAACACTCACAATTTGTCCAATGCCAAAATAAGCATGTATGGGTAAACCATGCGCCAACAAAGTAGGCTCGCCGAATATTTGACTTCAGTACATCAACGACTGCTACCGGGTGCATCACAGTAGATGCCCTCCGGAAATTAGGTATTACAGTCTGTTGTTGTCCAGCATTAGATGCTGTGTGTGGCTCAGGGAACGTCCTCCTTCTCCCGGCAGCAGACGCACGAGCTATTCCACCAAACGTAGCTCCTTGGAACCACATGATGAAATCCGTCAATCGGAAGAAACGCTTAGGGCACGTGGTTTCAAGGAGCTACGTTTGGTGGAATAGCTCGTGCGTCTGCTGCCAGGAGAAGGAGGACGTTCCCTGAGCCACACACAGCATCTCATGCTGGAACAACAGGCTGTATACCTGAATTTCCAGAGGGACATCTGACTGTGATGCACTGGTAGCAGTGAGGTCTGATGTACTGAAGCAAATATTCGGCGAGCAGCTACTTGTTGGCGCATGGGTTTACCCATACAATGCTTATTTTGCATTGACAAATTGTGAGTGTGCNNNTTTTGCTGTGATTTTTGATATAAAATGTTGTTACCAGATTTTACCACATGGATCGGGGCGCTTTTTCTCTTGTTTCTCAAAGAATTTTCTGGGAGGTCTGACCCCAAAGAAAGAAGCAGCCCGGGACGTTTTAATCTCTCATCAAAATAATCAATTTTTTGTTGGATGTGGAAAAACACATATATATTTTTAGTTTTATTAGTGTTTTTTGCCAAATAATAGTTTATCATTCATCATTTTCTTATTCAATATATTTTTTACACACAACAATTATATAATAACCCTTTTTATATTTTTATATTGTACACACACTTCATATCAATACAGTATTATGCCACCATTTGAGGTTCCTATATATAGTTTATAAACATACAGTTTAAAATTGGTTATACGGGTCATCTGTGCTAACTTTGTGTGCGATCTGGTTGTTGTCAGGAGTGGCTAATGTGGGGATAGTATAGTACACACCCAGGCGCTGTTGTTGATACTTTCAAATTGAATATATATATGTATATATATATATATATATACATATATATCACCCTATATATATATAGTATATATATATTATATATATAGGCAATACGATAACATGTAAGATCGGGAATATCAAAGGCAGCACTCCAATGAGAGTTGTCAAAGAATATGTGTATGACTCAAGACAGAATTTCCAAAGTTTCGGTCCTAGTGATGTCTCACCTTGGAAGTCATGTGACGAAGGACCGAAAAGTTGGAAATTAGGTTCTCTGTAATACAATATTTTTTGGACAACCATTTGGAGTGCTGCTTTGATTTAGTCTCTACACGGTATAGTATATAGTATGCCTATTTTTATACAGGATTTGCACACACCATATTGATTTCCCATAGGATTGCCCATATTGTTTCTTTATCATATTGCTACAAGATACGATATAGATATTATCTATTATATATATATATATATACTCTATATATATATATATATATATAGGATATAAAAAAAAAATGAGTTAGCGCCAATAGATAAGAAAGAATTATAATAATTAAAAATATATTATTGCAAATAAATCTAAATAAAACAAATGATGGAAAAAATAGTAAAGATAAAGATATGATTGAAAAGTTAAGTGACTTAAATACTCCTGAAACCAATGTTCCGTCCAATGTTACACTTAATGGGGTTTTTTCAGGAGCTTTCAAGGGAGAAACCAATTCAACAAAATCTAAAAAAAACAAAAGGGAAAGCGCCACAACCCCACTAGCGTTTAAAACAGTTAAAAGTACCATTTTTGATAAAAAAATAGAGGCGAGGGAATCAAGGCTCACCAAAAACGATCAGATAAAAACGGCTGTATATATATATATTAGATCCACCACACGGGAAGGCACGGAACGGACGGGAACTGCGCGGCTAGGCCCTCCACAGCAAAGATGTTAAAACCGCTAACAGACGCTAGTCTCCCACATCAGAACCTCAGTGGATGTGGTAGCTAAGTGTAAACACTGAACACGGAAGTCCCCGTCGTTGTGTATCTTCCATCCGGATAGTTTCTCATCGAACCAACACTGGAGGCTCTGTGCAGCAGAGGCTGGAGGTCGCCAATTCCTCCGTCCTCCAATGATGACGTAACTGAGTAGTCGGCGCTGCAAGTCGAAGCTTTCATCAACCAGAACCTGACTTTGTCAACCGGATAATAAACCTGTGTGTGTCGTTGGGTGCAGGGGTCCCCCTGACTATTATTCTGCCCAAGCGGGGCTGGCAGTAATAAACCCTAGTACTATCAGGTTGCCAGTAGCTTGGTATGGGGTTTTCCCCCTCACCTTTGCTACTGCGCACTGAGTGACAGACAGGGATGACATCCTTGTTGTACTGGGACACGGGGTGCACGCCTTCTGGCGTACTTAGGGCCAGGACCCACCCACAGTTAGTAGTTGTTCCTTCCCTCTGAGGGAAGGCAAAGTCACACAACTGGGAGCCTGAGATGGGGGAATAACAGGTGCGGAGTAGTAAAACAGGGGGAGACGGGATGTGAGTGTGGGACCATACCTCTGCAAGGGATTGGGTGGGAAGAGGGGTAGGGATGGATGTGGGATGCCTTGGCTGTCAGTGGCGGGCCAGGGACCATCATCGGTGAATGCCAGAGGACTGTATTGGCAGATCCTTGCCTGGTTCTGTTACTACAGAGTATACCGAATAAAGACCCGCTTTTGCCCGGTCCAAACCAGTCCCAACCCTGATACATCCGGTCTGAAAGGATTCTCGGTATGAGCATGTAAAGCAGAATTATCTGTTAAATATCAATTACGGCTTCTCTCAAATCACCACAAAGAGCCATGAATTTACTAAACTCGGGTAAAGGGTTGTTGGAGCTAGATCCAGCAATTAAACATGATTAAAATGGAAGGGTAAGTGGGGTGGTTGGAGCCTGAAAGAGATGGCTCCTTTCAACTGACGCACCATAGTATAGACCACGCTAATCCAAAGAAATCCAAACCAAATCCAGCCCCCAAAAGAAAAATTCAATAAATTTTCGGATAATCACAGACAGCAGGGGTCCATTGTACATTAGGGACCAAAGATTACCTTCAAAAACCAAAAGAATGAAGAATAGTGACTTGATGCCCAGTAGTGATTGGGCCGCGACTACCTGTGCCGCACACTGCAGAGGCCCATGACTGGCCGATCGCCCCCCTGCCCAAACGGATGGGGGGGGCTCTACACGGAGGAAGACAATTTTCACGTGGAAAGATTCAAAGCAACTAAAGAGTGTGAGTGGCTGATACTCTCCCAGCCAGAATAACCAAAAGTACTGTCGGCAGAGCGGACTTGCTTTAGTTCAACAAATAACACTCAGCTGATCTCCCCAGCATATGTGTTATGCGGTCAGACCCTGCATAATAATAAGCTTAAATCACCCAGCAAGCACACCATAAAGCGTTCCCGATGCCACGAGGAGCATTCCCCTCCCCCCTCAACAAGAAACTACTAAACGTGATACCTTGAGGGGCCGGGTGACGGGGGGAAGGGGGAGAGAGGCCGGAGCGGACATCTTGTCCCCTGGTCCTGGCTCGGAGAGTGCCTGGAGTGGAGGAGTCACAATCCCGGAGGTAAGGCTCAATGCGGGGTTTGGAGGTTAGAAGGGCGTCCCTCCCAGATGGAGAGTTCTACATCGGAAAGATAGATGCGGGAGCGCCCGTATCGAGCCCGCGTTGGGCTGCCTGCCAGGCAAGATGGTCGCATCGCGTTGCGCCGTGAGGCAAGGGGAGAAGATGAGGTGGGGGGAGAGTAATGTCTGTGTCCCGCTAGTTTACCCATACAATGCTTATTTTGCATTGACAAATTGTGAGTGTGCTTTTGTCTTGTGATTTTTGATTAAAATGTTGTTACCAGATTTTACACATGGATCGGGCGCTTTTTCTCTTGTTTCTCCAATAGAATTTGCTGGGAGGTTTCTGACCCCAAAGAAGAAGCAGCCCGGACGTAATCTCCATACAAAATCATCAACTTTTTTTGTGGAAAACACATATATTTATTTTTAGTTTATTTAGTGTTTTTTGCAATAATAGTTTATCATTCATCATTTTTTATTCAATATATTTTTTAACACACAACAATTATATATATACCATTTTTTATATTTTTATATTTTACACACACTCACTATCAATACAGTACTTATGACCACCATTTGAGTTCCTATATATATTTTATAACAATACATCTTTACAATTGTTTTATACGGGTCATCTGTGCTAACATTTGTTGCGATCTGTTTGTTGTCAGGAGTCTACTGTGGGGCTAGTACACACCCAGGCGCTGTTGAATCTTTCAATTAATATATATATGTATATATATATATATATATACATATATATATATATTATATATAACAAAAAATAGTAGCGCCAATAGATAAGAAAGAATTATAAATAATTAAAAAT
>WSYH01000607.1:0-10213 GCA_036426205.1 Ascaphus truei
GGGGGGGGGGGGGGAGAGAAACGACAGCACGAGAGCCCTCCCCTCAAACCACGTCCGTCCCCCCCGCTCAAACCACGCCCCCAGCTCCCGCTCCCTACAGACCGCAGGGAGCGGTCAATTGCAGGGGCGGCTGTGGGATGGTCCCGCCCCCTCACGTCATGGCCACGCCCCACCCGTTTTGGCAACGCCCCCCCGCGCCGGAAAAAAAATCACCGCAGATCGCGGTGCGGTGAATTGCACGCGCCGCCGGCCCGTGCGGACGCGTGCAGCGGGGCCTCAGCCTTCGGAATAAAAAACAACCGTTTGGAAGTCGGTGAGCAGGAGGGAAGGGGCGGGGGGAGCGAGGGGCGGGGGGAGCGAGGGAGAGGGGCGGGGGGAGCGAGGGAGAGGGGCGGGGGGAGCGAGGGGGAGGGGCGGGGTTAACGGGACAGACACTGTATTGTGCAGTGTGGGAAAGGGACCCCTGCGCACCCCCTCCCCCCCCCCGCGCACCCCCTCCCCCCCCCCCGCGCCCCCCCTCCCCCCCTGCGCACCCCCTCCCCCCCTCCTGCGCACCCCCTGATCTACAGCGATCACATCATCCCTTCCGAGTTCCGACCTGGAAGGGGAACGGGAGCCTTGGGCCGTGACGCACAGTGCACGTTGCCACCAGGAGGTCAGGTTTTCAGGATATCCCTGCTTCAGCACAGCTGGCTCAATCAGTCCCTGCTTCAGCACAGGTGGTTCAATCAGTCCCTGCTTCAGCACAAATAGAACAGGTAGGCGGTGCACTGCTGCCGTCAGGGTTAAAGGGAAACAAGTCCACACGCAAAGTAAATAAATAAAAGGGTTGTTTATTAGAGTGCATATACACTAAAAAAGTGCTACAGAGCGAACTCTGACGCGTTTCGTCCCTGCCTGGGACTTTGTCAAAGAGTATCCTGAAGTGATTCTGGGATTGTCTTTGCTTGACTTGAAGTGATTCTGGGATTTCCCTGCTTCAGCACAGGTGGCTCAATCAGTCCCTGCTTCAGCACAGGTGGCTCAATCAGCCCCTGCTTCAGCACAGTCTTCGATTGAGCCATCTGCGCTGAAGCAGGGACTGACTGAGCGATATCCTCAAAACCTGCCCTGTTGGTGGCCCTTGAGGACTGAAGTTGCCCCCCGCCCCCCACTCCGGTGTACCTTGTCCCCCCCCCCCCAGGGGTCTGTCACAGAGACCTCTGAGGGTGCCACTTTTCCGTCTTTAGGACTATTAACACGTCCAGCAATGAACACGCGGGCGACCGCGTCTCTGCTCCACACAAAGAGGAAGCCCCCCACTGCGGGAAGCGGGAGACCGGGGGAGGGGAGAGCAGAAACCCTATTGTTGTGCTAGGGGTGGGGGGGACGGGGACAATGTCAGGTGTTGTCCTTCTTTTTAACGACGTCTTCTTGTTCTCCTCTTCATCCCCCGTTCCCCCGGCCCGGTTCCCCCGCTTTCCTCTTTCTGGGGTGGGGGGGCTTTTCAGGATTTCCTGCACCGTGTCTGCCTCGCGCAGAGAGAGGATGGCGCAAGGGGAGGGGAGCTGCGGAGGTGGGGGGGGGGGGAACGCTGATAATCCCAATACTGAGGATTCGTCAGACGTGTTTCGACCCCTCGGCGGAAAAAAAAAACACGTTTTCCTTGTTGTAATCGACGCCGACTTTGATGACCTTTTGTTGAAAACTGATTACCTGAGCTGCAGACCGATTCGTTCTTTCCGTGTTATCGATCGGCAAAGATCCGGCTTCCCCCCCCCCGGGGGTTCTCTAAATGGCCGCCTGTCCGTTTCTACCAAATCCTTCAGTCGGGGGTAACTCAGCAGCTGCAATGTATCCTTGTTTTTACTGACGTAACATCTATTGTTGCAGCTCAAACTGCTGGGAACATTGGCAACAAATGATCACAAACAGGAAAGTCTTGCAAAGATCTTGCACCGCGGGGGGACATGCGCTAACAGAGCTGTCGACGGGGGGATTGCCGGTAAAGGGTCCCGGCCTCAACTTGAGTAAAGTGCCGGTAAAGTGCTGGAAGGCCGGCCTCAACTTGAGTTCAACTGCCGGGGCAACCGGATGATGCCGCCACCGGGCCCGCCTGGTCACCACAGCTGCTTGTCCCACGCCAGGCCTCACTCTCTCTCTCTCTTTGCAAATGGCGTGTGCCGGAAGCCTTAGGCCTCAGGCCTGGTCACCACAGCTGCTTGTCCCACGCCAGGCCTCACTCTCTCTCTCTCTTTGCAAATGGGCGTGTGCCGGAAGCCTTAGGCCTCAGGCCTGGTCACCACAGCTGCTTGTCCCACGCCAGGTCTCACTCTCTCTCACTCTTTGCAAATGGCGTGTGCCGGAAGCCTTAGGCCTCAGGCCTGGTCACCACAGCTGCTTGTCCCACGCCAGGTCTCACTCTCTCTCTCCTTGCAAATGGCGTGTGCCGGAAGCCTTAGGCCTCAGGCCTGGTCACCACAGCTGCTTGTCCCACGCCAGGCCTCACTCTCTCTCTCTCTTTGCAAATGGCGTGTGCCGGAAGCCTTAGGCCTCAGGCCTGGTCACCACTGCTGCTTGTCCCACGCCAGGTCTCACTCTCTCTCACTCTTTGCAAATGGCGTGTGCCGGAAGCCTTAGGCCTCAGGCCTGGTCAGCGCTTAGGCGCCGACCCGTGCTGAGGCGCGCTTACGCTCGCAGGCGTGCGGAAGCGTAGCCGACAATTCAATTTTTAGTTTTTTGGCTCTCACGGGAGCGCAGGGCCGGTCACGTGAGCGGTTCGCCCCAATGGCCCGCCCCCCAACCCCCCTGACGGCGCGCGAACTAAGGCCAGGGAAAGCACCCTTAGTCCTGGTACTGTGTGTGTATGGGGGGGGGGGAGGGGAGGGTTGTATGGGTATTTGGGGCAATTGTGTGTGTGTAGCCAGGGAAGGGGGGGAAATGAGTGAGGAAAAGGGGGATTGAGTGAGAGGGGGTCATAGATTGATAGCCGAGGGGGGGGGGAGTGAGAGAAGAGACGGGTGTAAGATAGGGAGGGGGGTGAGTGAGTGAGAAATGGGGGGGGGGTGAGAGGCAGAGGAAGGAGAGAAATGCAGGTGTGAAAGGGGAGGGTTTGCAAGGTTAATGCTTTTGGGGGGGTCTGTCTGCGGCCATGTGTGTTGAACCCTGCTATAGAAATCAAAGGATGCTCAGTATTATATTAAAAATGGCGTGGAGAGCTGAATAATAAAAAGTTTATTTAAATGCAGCGAGTATTATCTAATACCACAGAACCGACTCATTTCAATAATAAAACACAGGTAGGATATTGTGCCGATTGCTCCTTTCTTAGGCCGCGCTTACAGTGCCGGCGACGTCGCCCGAAAACAAATACATTGCCGCCGCCACGTGCGCTTACAGTGCGCGCGACGGAGCGCCGTCGCAGAAACTGGTAGCCGGCAAAATTTGATTTGTCAAGGGCCGCCGCGTCACGCGACAGCCCTTGAACAAATCAAACTGCCGTATTCCCGCGCCGCCGCCGCCGCCCGGCGAAACATAACTTTCGCCCGGTGGCGACGGGTGACGTCACTCGTCGCCGTCGCCATAGACGGCACTCGAGGCACGGCCTTAGGCTGCGATTATAGCGAGCATGACGGACACGGCGCAGCAGCGCTTTCAGGCCGGCCGTAGCGGGCGCGATGAAGAGCGAACGCGCGGCAGATTTTTTTAAAAAGACCAATCGTTTTTGTCTTTTCGTGCTGCGGCCGCGTCACGTGAGCGGGTCAGCCAATGAGGGGCGAACCAGCCTGGTGACACGTCCGCCGCGCCTCGCCGTCACCTCCACCCTGATCTCTGCCTGGAGCACACATCGCTCGCGCGCCATCTATAATCTCTGCCTTAAGTGCCAGTTTAGGGGTTAGACGGGACTCTCACAACACACTGTCCTTTGTCTGTGTCCCCACAGCTGCTCCTGTCTGTCACTGTCCCTTGTCCCCTTATACATACAGGACACAGGCTGGACGTTGTGGTGTCTCACGGAGGCTGCATAGCAGGCAGGGGATAAGGATCGTCTTTTGCAATTAAGGATGTGGCTGGTCACTCCTCTGCCCCCTCTCTTTGTTCACAGCCCACCCACACACATCCCAGCCTTCATCCACCTCTCCTCCTCCACTGGGGTCAACAGAGTCTTCTGCTGACCAGATTTGGTCTTGTGTGGTCGGGACCTCAGTTGGAAGGGAGCCAGTGGCAGGTTAAATGCCCCCCCCCCCCCCCCCCCCTGCCCGGCCTCCAATAGTGTGGTAGGGGGTGTTTATTTCAAGGGTATAATATGGTGGAGGGAGGGATGGGAGAAGGAGGGAGAGAGAAAGTGAGGTAGTGACACAGAGAGCGGGAGAGAGAGAGAGAGCGGGAGAGAGAGAGAGAGCGGGGGAGAGAGAGCAATTGTGAGAGTGACAGAGAGAAAGGAAGAGAGAGATACATTGAGGGCGTGAAAGAAATGGGTGAGAGAGGGAGAGAGATAAATTGAGAGGGAGAGAGAAATTGAGGGAGACAAAGAAATTGAGAGGAGAGAGAGAGAGAAATTGAAGGAGAGAGAAAGAAAAATTGAGGGAGAGAGGGAGAAATTGAGAGGGAGAGAGAGAAATTGAGGGGAAAAGAAAGAACTTGATGGAGAGAGTAAGAGAGAAATTGAGGGTGAGAGAGAAATTGAGTGTGCATAGGCAAATGCGTGGTTGCATATACATTGCGGTCATCAGAGCCATCTGAGGAGGGACGAGAAATTGAGGCGCGCGAGCCATTGCGGGTGATATTAGAATTGAGGGAGGTGTTAGATAAACTGCGTGTGGAGCGCGCATTTGCAGGTGCGCCTGCGCATTTGCTAGCTGGGTGATCTACAATTAGCGGGCGAGGCGCGCGCCCTTGCGGGACTAAGGCGACAGACGCCACTTGATGGCTGGCGCTCTCCCTTGCGGGCACGGGCGAGCGCGGCACTTGCGTTCGTGCGCATGCGCGCCCTTTGAGGTCGGACGCCGGCGCGCGCACTTGCGGGCGGGCGCTGGCCGCTCCCCTTGCTGGCGGGCAACGCGCCCTTGTGCAGCGCTGACCTACGCCCTTGCGGGCGCAGGGCGGGAGCCCTTGTGGAAGCGAAACAGCGCCCCTCTCGCGGGTCGAGGCGGGGGACGCGCCCGCCCCTTTGCGGGCGGGCCTCGCCCCTTGCGGGTGGCGCTCCGCGCGCCCTTGCCCGGGCGGGCGCTGCGCTTGCGGGGCGGGCGCGCGCCGCGCCACTTGCGGGCGGGCGGCAGCTTGCGAGGCAGGGGCCGGCGCGCCGCCACCCCTCTCGCGGGCGGGCATCGCGCCCTCTGGGGCGCGCGACTCCCTTGTAGGGCAGTCGAGAACTTGCGTGCGGTCGAGAGAGAGCAATTAGACGGCCAGCTCAGAGCAATTGCAAGGTGAGAAGGCGACAGACACACATTTGTGTGGAGCGCGAGAAAATTAGGAGAATCGGGAGACAGAACTTTTGGAAAGAGATAGAGAAGTTGAAAACTTGCTCTGATAAGCTCAAATAATTCAAGACCATTCCACCACACATCTTGCTTCTCTCAGGCGCACTCCCCCAAAATCACAGTCAACCTAACTCATACAACGCAAATTCATTTTTCACACACACCATTTTCCCCCTGGAAGTAGGACTAGAGCCAGCTTTGAAACGCCTGTCTTTGGCCCGCACTCTCGCATGGAAAGGGCTCTAAGTTCTATACAGTTAACCATCTGTGGGGACCGGATCCGTTACTTCACTGATAGGAGCAGGTTGGTATTGGCATAATGAGGTCCGTTTTTGTTGTTTTTTGTTGTTTTCCTTGCTGCCATTTTTACCTTACCTAATCTCCAGCCTGTATCAACCATGGAAATAACGCGACACTGGAACGTGGGTGGGGGTGGAACGGAGCTATTATATTTTATAAAAACAGTGTTTACCAGGGAGTAATACATTGAGAGTTACCTCTCGTTTCAGGTATGTCCGTGGCACGAGTTATGACAGATACGTGGTTACGTTAAGTGAGCAGGTTTTACATTTATATACAAGACATTGCTGCACAGTACGCCGCGCTTATAGTCCAGTGGTGTAAGAATCCGTCACGGCGACTACAAGTTAGGCCGGCAACGGGGCGAAAGGTTTGTCGCCATTGTTGAAGAATAAGAATGAAAAATATTGATTTTTTCCCCAAGCGAAGCGCTGCGTGACGTTCAGCGGCGCACGGGAGCGGTTCAGCCAATGTCGGCGAACCGCTCACAAGCCACGCCCCTCTCCCGTCGCCGTTTCTGCTATGCGCTCTAACACACTGCGGCGACGGATGACGTCACGGCGTCCGCTTTCGCGGTGACCTATTAGCACGCACCCATAAGAGATAAATCATACTTATAGCGTCTAACAGTTAAATTGGTATTGTAAGTAGAAACATGAGAGATTAAGTACGTAAATATTGAGAAACAGTAGGGGCACACCTCTCTATCCCTAGACATATATATATACACACGCTCAACCCACCGTTAAACGCTGTCGCTTACAGACGCACAGATCCCGCTACAACGGCGATCCGCTACAAACGCAGATCTCTTTGCGAGTATGTGAGCGCGCTGGCTCCCCATTTTCGTATTCATGATACTTTAACAACACGATTAGTGGTGCTCTAACTTTATTGTACTACATACAATGTTACTATTTCTAACAGCAATCCCGCTTTAACAGCATGTGAGTCTTTGGGGCCCAACACCGTGCGTTATCAAGGGGGCTGACTGTTAATATATATATATATACAGGCAGCAACCCCGCATTAACGTCAGGCAATGGGACTGAAGCAGTATGTAAAGCGAAATGTTACTTAAAGTGAAGCACTCCCTTTTCTCTCCCCCCCTTCTATCGATGCATGTACTGTAACCATCGTCATATACGCACATACTGCAGCAAATAACGCAATTTGTACAGGCTGTATAGTCTCCCCGCTTGTGCACAGCTTCTGTTCAGGTATAGCGCGGTAGGTCTGTTCAGACGTGCTGACAGGCCATGCGTGAGCTGCCGTTTGACTAGTGGGCGATATGTACTTACTAACTCGCGAGTGTACTTAAAGTGAGTGTCCTTAAAGCGGGGTAATTGCCTGTATATAAGATATAATAATAGATATATCATAATTTTTTTTTTTAGAGATATATATAGATAAACTTCCCCATTGAAATATAATATAACAATTATATATGAGCAATTATTTCGTAATCATAATTTTTCATCACCGTTGTTTATGCATAAGGCTAATAAGTTAAGGTGGGTAAATAGAAGTTACACAAGATCCTGCCCGTTACACTGATACCCACCGCAAAAACAACAATGACCCGTCCGCGCACATTCACGTCTCAAACAGATCCACAACCCCGTGCTTCCCCCATTATCTATTAGCATGCACTGTTTCCTCCACTGCAGCCAGGGATTCTGGGTAATGACAATGCAAATGAGCCCACACATTTCACCCAGCGGTGCTGAAGGCGCGTGAACCCTCTGAAGGCAGTCTCACATCATTAGCAGGCAGTCTCACTCCTTAGCAGGCCAGTCTCACTCAACTAGTAGGCAGCCTCACTACCATTAGCAGAGACACGCATCCTCACTCCTTAGATAGGCATCTCACTCATTGGAAGGCAGTCTCACTCATTAGATGGCAGATTCACTCATTGGAAGTCAGTCTCTCTCATTGGAAGGCAGTCTCACTCATTAGATGGCAGCCTCACTCATTGGAAGGCAGTCTCACTCATTGGAAGGCAGTCTCACTCATTGGAAGGCAGTCTCACTCCTTGGAAGGCAGTCTCACTCATTGGAAGACAGTCCCACTCATTGGAAGGCAGTCTCACTCCTTGGAAGGCAGTCTCACTCATTGGAAGACAGTCCCACTCATTGGAAGGCAGTCTCACTCATTGGAAGGCAGTCTCACTCATTAGCAGGCAGTCTCACTCATTGCAAGGCAGTCTCACTCATTGGAAGGCAGTCTCACTCATTGGAAGGCAGTCTCACTCATTGGAAGACAGTCCCGCTCATTAGCAGGCAGTTTCACTCATTAGCAGGCAGTCTCACTCATTAGCAGGCAGTCTCACTCATTGGAAGACAGTCTCACTCATTAGCAGGCAGTCTCACTCATTAGCAGGCAGTCTCACTCACGAAGAGGCAGTCTGACTCATTATTAGGCAGTCTCACTCATTAGCAGGCAGTCTCACTCATTAGCAGGCAGTCTCACTCATTGGAAGACAGTCTGACTCATTATTAGGCAGTCTCACTCATTAGCAGGCAGTCTCACTCATTAGCAGACAGTCTCACTCATTAGCAGGCAGTCTCACTCATTGGAAGACAGTCTCATCACTGCCCTCTTGACCCCATTCCCTCCCATCTCCTAAAACCTCTTGCTCCTACTATAATCCCTACGCTCACACACATTTTTAACTCCTCCCTCTGCTCTGGAACCTTTCCATCCTCCTTCAAACATGCAACAGTCATACCATTACTCAAAAACAGCAAGCTTGACCCTACCTGTCCTTCTAACTATCGACCTGTCTCCCTCCTGCCTTTTGCCTCTAAACTCCTTGAACGTCTTGTATTCTCTCGATTGCTCCATTTTCTCAACACCTATTCTCTCCTAGACCCTCTACAACCTGGCTTCCGCACTGCTCACTCCACGGAAACAGCCCTCACTAAAATAACGGACGACCTCCATGCTGCCAAAGACAGAGGTCATTACACTCTGCTCATATTACTCGACCTCTCTGGTGCATTTGACACTGTGGACCACCCTCTTCTCCTCCACATTCTCCATACTCTTGGTATTCGTAACAAAGCTCTATCCTGGATCTCATCCTACCTCTCCCATCGTACTTTCAGTGTCTCTTCTGCTAACACCTCCTCCTCCTCTATTGATCTCTCTGTGGGGGTACCCCAGCGCTCTGTCCTGGGACACCTTCTCTTTTCTCTGTACACACTCTCTCTAGGGGACTTAATAACATCTCTTGGGTTTAAATATCACCTCTATGCTGATGACACACAAATTTACTTTTCAACACCTGACCTTACACCTGCTGTACAAACCAAAGTTTCTGAATGTCTCTCTGCTATATCATCCTGGATGGCCCTCCGCCGCCTTAAACTCAACATGGCTAAAACAGAGCTCCTCATACTTCCTCCCAAACCTGGCCCTACTACCTCCTTCCACATTACTGTTGGAACTACGATCATTCACCCAGTAGCCCAAGCACGTTGCCTAGGGGTCACACTCGACTCCTCTCTCATATTCGCCCCTCACATTCAAAACATTTCTAAAACCTGTCGCTTTTTCCTCCGCAATATTACAAAGATTCGCCCTTTCCTCTGTTGCTCGACTGCTAAAACTCTGACTCAGGCCCTCATTCTCTCCCGTCTTGATTACTGTAACCTCCTGCTGTCCGGCCTTCCTGCCTCTCACCTGTCTCCCCTACAATCTATCCTAAACGCTGCTGCCAGAATCACTCTACTCTTTCCGAGATCTGTCTCAGCGTCTCCCCTCCTGAAATCCCTCTCCTGGCTTCCGATCAAATTCCGCATCTCACACTCCATTCTTCTCCTCACTTTTAAAGCTTTACACTCTTCTGCCCCTCCTTACATCTCAGCCCTAATTTCTCATTATGCACTATCCAGACTTGCGTTCTTCTCAAGGATGTCTTCTTTCTACCCCCTTTGTATCTAAAGCCCTCTCCCGCCTTAAACCTTTTTCACTGACTGCCCCACACCTCTGGAATGCCTTTCCCCTCAGTACCCGACTAGCACCCTCTCTATCCACCTTTAAGACCCACCTTAAGACACACTTGCTTAAAGAAGCATATGAATAGCACCGTGGATATTCTGAACACACGATACATAAAGCTTGGCCCCCTGCAGACGCACTTACTAGAATTCCCTCCTACTGTCTCTGTACGTTCTCCCTACCTACCAATTAGACTGTAAGCTCCTCGGGGCAGGGACTCCTCTTCCTTAATGTCACTTTTATGTCTAAAGCACTTATTCCCATGCTCTGTTATTTATATTATCTGTTATTTATTTGATTACCACATGTATTACTACTGTGAAGCGCTATGTACATTAATGGCGCTATATAAATAAAGACATACAATACAATACAATTAGCAGGCAGTCTCACTCATTAGCAGGCAGTCTCACTCACGAAGAGGCAGTCTAACTCATTATTAGGCAGTC
>WSYH01000607.1:10269-29314 GCA_036426205.1 Ascaphus truei
ATATATATATATATATATATATATGTAACAGACCACATCGTGGATTACAACTGAGATTAGCAGGCAGTCTCACACATTAGAAGGCAGTTTCACTCATTAGAAGGCAGTTTCACTCATTAGAAGGCAGTCTCACTCATTAGAAGGCAGTCTCACTCATTAGAAGGCAGTCTCACTCATTAGAAGGCAGTCTCACTCATTAGAAGATAGCCTCACTCATTAGAAGGCAGACTCACTTCTTGGAAAGTAGTCTTACTCATTGGAAGGCAGTCTCACTCATTAAAAGGCAGTCACACTCATTCAAAGGCAGTCTCACTCATTAAAAGGCAGTCTCACTCAGTAGAAGGCAGCTTTGCTCATCAGAAAGCAGTCTCTCTCATTGGAAGGCAGTCTCACTCATTGGAAGACAAACTCACTCATTGGGGGGGATGTCTCTCTCATTAACAGCCAGGCTCTTTCTTTAGAAGGCAGTCCCTCTCATTAGAAGACAGTCTCTCTCATTGGAAGACAAACTCACTCATTGGAGAGATGTGTCACTCATTAGCAGGCAGTCTCCCTCTTTAGAAGGAAGTCTCTGTCATTAAAAAAACAGTCTCTCTTTAGCAGGCAGTCTCTCTCTTTAGAAGGCAGTCTCTCTCTTTAGAAGGCAGTCTCACTCATGAAATGATAGTCTTAGTCCATCCTACCAACACTGGCCTCATGCAGGGCTCTACGGTCTCTTTATACATACATAATATATGCATGAATATCATTATTTATCACATGATTTTAAATATATATATATATATATATTAGTATTCATAACATATTTGCACAGAAACACACACGTCTGCTTTTCTGGGTCACAAACCTCGCACTTTTGTTGGTGGCAGCATTGTCTATCTGTACATCTCGTGTGAGAACGTCGCGTGTAGATTTGCATCACACACACGCCACATCACAGACAAACAGCTGAGGTTACATGGATGGCCAAGTACCATCTGTTACATGACAGAGACGTGTATACCATGAGTCAGGACTTCCCAACACGGAGTCGTGTCACCCACCAGGTGACAGCGGTCAAAGTCAGGTCACGGAGAAGCCCGAAACCGCCACAGCGGAAACGAGTATGCATCCATTTAAAGCTATACTGAGTATGGCACGCCTGACAAGAGTCTCGGGGCTACAGTAATCCACTGCACGTCTTCCGCAATCTGCAGAACGTGGCAGCCCCGTTCATTGACACGGAGATGTTGATTTGATTTGAATAGGTTTCTTCCTGGCCTTTCCGATGCTGTTTTTAGTTTGAAAATCCGCGGAACCGTTCAGGAGATAGAAGCGATTGAAAAGATGGGAGCTTAAAATGGCGCTCTCCCCCAGAGCTTGGTGCAGTATCACGGTTACCATGGTAACCTCGGAAGCCAGAGGTGAAGAACAATGGGGGGGGGTTTAACCCTTAAAAAAAACATTCTCTTTGGAACAAAAGAGCAGGACGTGAGCAAGGAACCCAGGTAGCTCAATCAGTGGCTCAGATTAAACCACCTGTGCTGAAGCAGGGATATCCTGAAAACCTGACCTGTCAATGGCCCTCGTGGACGAGTTCGCTACCTCTGGTCTGGCCTAATGAAATGCTTCATTTAAAGCAGCAGTCCAAGCTGCCGTTTAAAATAAATAATGATAAGTAATTGGCGAAGTTGCCGATCGATCCGTTCTCCTGTGATCGATCGTCGAAGATTCGGCTCGGGGGTTCACTAAATGGCCGTCAGTGCAGCAGAAGAGGACCAAAGATGCAAAGTTCTGTGGGGAAGATCATGTGACCAGGCAGTAACTAGATACAATTGGTGCACTGCTAGAGAGATGGCAGGGCTCAAAAAGGGGCGTGTGCCAGAGCCTGTTTCAGAAGAGGAAGGGGATGTGACTTTGTAAAGGGTTGCTATAGAAACAAAAAATGCTTGTTATATTATAATGCATTAAATATGTCATTCAGAGTTTTTTTTTTTTAAATGCTACAAGTATTTTCTCATAGTATTTAACTGATTTATTAAAAAAAAAAAGGGCATGTAGGATATTGCTTGGTCTGCAGGTGCGTTTTAAGGTTTGAGTTAAAGGTGGGGAGAGAAGGTGCTTGGCGTATACCGAGTGTGAGGGAGTCCCACAGGTAAGGGGGCAGTGAGGGGGGGAAAGGGTTTAAAGCGAGAGAGAGAGAGAGATAGCAGTAGAGGTGAAAGGGGCGGAAAGGAGACAGGTATGGGTCGAGCGCAGGAGATGAGCATGGGGCATGGCGACAGGCCGTATATAGGATTGCTGCAATAGGGGCAGCAGAAGAACGGCGATGCAAGACACTGAGGGCTACCCCAAAACCCAAAGGATGATTTCATTAAACATCGTCGTCTATATTTAGTAATTTTTTTTGTTCTTCACCCAGAAATAAACGTACACATTTATTACCGGACATCAAAACGTCCAAATGAAAGGATTTCTTTTTGGGGGGGGGGGTGGGGGGGGGGGGTTGGGAAAGTTAGAAGTGTTTTCCCAAGGAGGGATGTGGCTTTGCAGAAGGAAACGCTTTTTTTTGGGAAAAGCGGAGGATATGAGAGAGCCGAAAATAGAATTGTTCTGCCCCCCGGCGGAAGAGCGGTACAGGATAGCCGAGGTGACCCCTCTGCCGGACCCCTCGCCTCTCTCTCTCTCTCTCTGGGACGGTCTCGCCCCCCGCTGGGGATACGTCTCCCCTTTGACCGCCTTCCTTCTTCCGGACAGCTCGCAGACGTAAAAGGATCAAAAAAAATAGGGGGCCCCCCCCCCGGCCGGAATAATAATAGAGTGGGTGGAAATGCCCCGCTGTGCCCCTTCTGTATCCGCGGTGAATTGCTTTGTTGTAACTGCGCTCAGACGGAGCGAGACCTGGAGTTTGAACAAAATATCCCAGACCTTCCAATGTCTACAGTGTACGGCAGAATGTAACAGCATATAAGCATGTGTGGGTCTGTGTGTACCATTGTATATGTGTGCGCATGCGTGTGTTTGTGTGTGTATCGATGATGTGTCTGTGTTTTTATCAGAGTGTTAATGATGTGTGTGCTGGGTGTGTACGACTATGTCTGTGTGTGTGTCAGTGTGTAAGAATGTGTCTGTGTGTATCAGTGTGTTTGCATGTATCAGTGTGTCTGTGTGTGTATCAGTGTGTCTTTATGTGTATCAGTGTTATTGTGTGTGCACCAGTGTCTGTGCGTGTATCAGCGTGTCTGTACTGTATATCAGTGCGTCTGCGTGTGTATCAGCGTCTCAACATGCATAGTAACATGTCTGTGTGTGCATCAGCATATCTGCGTGTTTATCAGCGCGTTTGCGTCTCTATCAGCATGTCTGTGTGTATCAGCACGTCTGTGTGTGTGTATCACTGTGCCTGTGTGTGTATCAGCGTGCCTGTGTGTGTAGCAGCACTTCTGTGTGTGTACCACTGTGCCTGTGTGTATATCAGGACGTCTGTGTGTACATAGCATATCTGCGTGTGTATCAGCGCGTTTGCGTCTCTATCAGCGTGCCTGTGTGTGTATCACTGTGCCTGTGTGTGTGTATCAGCGTGCCTGTGTGTGTATCACTGTGCCTGTGTGTGTATCAGCATGTGTGATGTGTGTGCATCAGCGTTCCTGTGTGTGTGTATCACTGTGCCTGTGTGTGTGTATCAGCGTTCCTGTGTGTGTGTATCACTGTGCCTGTGTGTGTGTATCAGCACGTCTGTGTGTGTATCACTGTGCCTGTGTGTGTGTATCAGCGTTCCTGTGTGTGTGTATCAGCACGTCTGTGTGTGTATCACTGTGCCTGTGTGTGTGTATCAGCGTTCCTGTGTGTGTATCACTGTGCCTGTGTGTGTGTATCAGCACGTGTGTGTGTGTATCACTGTGCCTGTGTGTGTGTATCAGCGTTCCTGTGTGTGTGTATCACTGTGCCTGTGTGTGTATCAGCGCGATAGTAAATGTGTGTAGTGGTTAATGATCACCAGCTGTTGACATCCCCGTCTCAGCAGCTACAGAATAAAAGGCAGGTTACCGAAACCAGGAACCGCATTACCAAGCCGTAGCACTGTTTAGTAACCCTGCACCGTGCCTCTCTTTGTATGCTGCGCGTGGCATTAACCATGGGGCTTTACTTCGGTTGCTGTGAGTATTCTCGGTGCTTTGGGAATGATCTCATTCAGAGCAGGGGGGGGGGGGGGGCAGGGTAAACGTAGGTAATCACATTCTTTCGGGGAAGGGGTAGAAAAAACCCCCTTGCCCACCCCCACGTCTGCTCTGGCACCTGACGTACAGCGTGGTTTCCACTTTCTTTTCCTGCAGTGACCGAGTTGGCGGGGGCCGGCGCCTCTCCCCACACCCGCAGGTGTTCGAAGAAGGGAGAAGAAGACTTAGGGCGAGAGCAGATCGCAGATTGCACGGAGGCAGCGGAGTGGTAAGTGACACGCCGAGGGCGAGCGGGGAGAGGGGCAGAGTCTGCCTGTGTCAGGATGTGAGGGCAATAGGAGGGGTTATAGGGAGCGGTTATATGGGGCAATAGGAGGAGTTATAGGGAGGGGTTATATGGGGTAATAGGAGATATAGGGAGGGGTTATATGGGGCAATAGGAGGAGTTATAGGGAGAGGTTATATGGGGTAATAGAAGGAGTTATAGGGAGGGGTTATATGGGGCAATAGGTGGAGTTAATGGTAAAGGTTATATGGGGTAATAGGAGGAGATATAGGGAGGGGTTATATGGGGCAATAGGAGGAATTATCGGGATCGGTTATAGGTAGAGATTATATGGGGCAATAGGAGCAGTTATAGGGAGAGGTTATATGGAGCAATAGGAGGAGTTATAGGGAGGTTATATGGGGCAATAGGAGTTATAGGGAGGGGTTATATGGAGCAATTGGAGGAGTTATAGGGAGCGGTTATATGGGGCAATAGGAGGGGTTATAGGGAGAGGTTATATGGGGCAATAGGAGTTATAGGGAGGGGTTATATGGGGCAATAGGTGGAGTTATAGGTAGAGGTTATATGGGGAAAAAGGAGGAGTTATAGGGAGGGGTTATATGGGGCAATAGGAGGAGTTATAAGGAGCGGTTATATGGGGCAATAGGAGGAGCTATAGGGAGGGCTTATATGGGGCAATAGGAGGAGCTATAGGGAGGGCCTGTATGGGGCAATAGGAGGAGATATAGGGAGGGGGTTATATGGAGTAATAAGGCATTATACACACACCCTAAAATAGAGGCTCCCATCTCAGCAACAGGTATCAGTCTGGGGGGTAAGAGAAAAAGGGGTTACATGTCTTTGTCACCCTGCGGGGGGAGGGACAGACTCCATGTCCCATAGCTCCCTCCTGTCTGTGTCACTGTGTCACCCTGCGGAGGGAGGGACAGACTCCATGTCCCATAGCTCCCTCCTGTCTGTGTCACTGTGTCACCCTGCGGTGGGAGGGACAGACCCCATGTCCCATAGCTCCCTCCTGTCTGTGTCACTGTGTCACCCTGCGGTGGGGGGAGGGACAGACCACCCATTTCCATAGATCCCTCATGTCTGTGTCACTGTGTCACCTGCGGTGGGAGGGCAGATCTATGTCCCATAGCTCCCTCCTGTCTGTGTCACTGTGCACCCTCGGGGGGAGGGACAGACTCCAGGTCCCATAGCTCACTCCTGCCTGTGTCACTGTGTCCACCTGCGGTGGGAGGGACAGAACTCCATGTCTATAGTCCACCTGTCTGTGCACCTGGCGGGGGGAGGGACAGTGCTATGTCCCAAACTCCCTCCTGTCTGTGTCACTGTGTCACCCTGCGGGGGGAGGGACAAGACTCCATGTTTCTAGCTCCCCTCCTGTCTGTGTCACGCGGGGGGGGGGGAGGAGGGACAGACTCCATGTCCCATAGCTCCCTCCTGTCTGTGTCACCCTGCGGGGGGAGGGACAGACTCCATGTCCCATAGCTTCCTCCTGTCTGTATCACCCTGAGGGGGGAGGGACAGACTGACCATTAAACCAAACAATGCTCTTTCTATCAAGCTGCCGATGTCAGCACCATGACTCGAATGAGACAACAGTAATGATTGCAGCCTCTCCTTCCCAACTCCTTCAGTGGTGTTAGCTCAACATGTGGCAGGAATGGGGTTAATTCTGATACAGTTCGCCCCCTCCCTGCGCTCATGCCCTAATTATTACTGTAAATAAAACCCCTTCCCTCTCTGCTCTGTGCTCATAAAGCAGGCTTAGTACTTTAGTAGCCGCAGGGGCAATATATGTCATTATTAGAAGGGCTTCAAAAGGATTTGCGGATGAAATAGTCGCGTCTTTGTTGTAGGAGAGATATGCATGCGGGATATTTAGTTTTGCAGGACTTGATGGTATTTCTTGCAGCCATAATATATATATATATTCTTTACAATGGAAGGATCTCGTTTGTTGAGTTTTTTTAACATTTTTCGCAGATAAAACAACGGGGGGGAAAGCTGATTTCTACGTATCCTGTTATAATATATGTGTTCCTTAACTCCTCTTATTGCTCCCATATAACTGTTTCCTATAACCCCTCCCTATAACTCCTATTACTCCATATAACCCCTCCCTATAACTCCTATTACTCCATATAACCTCTCCCTATAACTCCTCCTATTGCTCCATATAACCCCTCCCTATAACTCCTCCTATTACCCATATAACCCCTCCCTATAACTCCTCCTATTGCCCCATATAACCCCTCCCTATAACTCCTCCTATTGCCCCATATAACTCCTCCTATTACCCCATATAACCCCTCCATATAACTCCTCCTATTACCCTATATAACCGCTCCCTATAACTCCTCCTCTTACCCCATATAACTCCTCCTATTGCCCCATATAACCCCTCCCTATAACTACTCCTATTACCTCATATAACCCCTCCCTATAACTCCTCCTATTGTCTATATAACGTCTCCTATTGTCTCATATAACTACTCCATATAACCCCTCCTATGCTTATCCCAATCATTCTTATATTCGATATTTTTTCTTCCAGGCCATAGAAAAATCATCCACAAGAGAGAGAGAGAGAATGGGCCGCAAGATCACAGGCCTTTGGCTGCCCTAGTGTTGACCAGCAGGAGATCATTGTAGAGGGTGCCAGGGACGGCTGACGGAGCCCCTTCCTGCTCACCCAAGCAGCCAGGATGAGCAGCGTCTACCAGCACTACCTGAACACGAGTAAGATCTCCGAACATTACAATTACACCAAGGTGGAGCATCGCAAGGAGAACTCCTCCCGGCAAGTCATCTCCATCATCTTCATCGTCGTCTGCTGTATTATCATCCTCGAGAACCTGCTGGTCCTTGCCTCCGTCTGGCGCAACAAGAAGTTCCACTCCGCCATGTTCTTCTTCATTGGAAATCTGGCGTTTTCCGATTTCCTCGCCGGCTCCGCCTACATCGCCAACATCCTGCTCTCCGGCGATGTCACCTACCACCTGACCCCCGTGGAGTGGTTTATCCGTGAAGGCACCGCGTTCACGACCCTCTCGGCCTCCGTGTTTAGCCTACTGGCCATAGCCATCGAACGGCACGTGGCTATTATCAAGGTCAAGGTCTACAGCAGAGACAGGAACTGTCGGATGGTTCTTCTGATCGGGGCCTGTTGGGTTATCTCCATGGTTATAGGCGGGCTGCCCATCCTGGGGTGGAACTGCATCAACAACTTGCCCGAATGCTCCACAGTCTTCCCTCTCTACTCCAAAAAATACATCCTCTTCATAGTCACCATTTTTAGTGTCATACTCCTCTCGATCTTAATCTTGTACGTCCGGATATACTTCATCGTCAAGTCCAGTCACGCGGAGATAGCTGCCCCGCAGACTCTCGCCCTCCTAAAAACCGTGACTATAGTCCTTGGGGTGTTTATAATCTGCTGGTTACCGGCCTTCACCATCCTGCTCCTGGACGTCTCTTGCAAAGTCAAGTCGTGCCGGATACTCTACAAAGCCGATTACTTTTTTGGGGTGGCCACCTTGAATTCGGCCATGAACCCCATCATCTACACGCTGAGGAGCAAAGACATGAGGAAGGAGTTTCTGCGGGTGCTGTGCTGCTGGGGCTTCCTTCAAAAGAGCAAGGCGCCCGACCGGTGCATGCTCCCGCTCCGTAGCTCCAGCTCCCTGGATCGCTGCACGCAAAAACAGGACCTTCCCACCTCTCCTATCATGAAGGATTGCACGACGTTTGTGTGACGGAGAGCCAGAGTGCTTGCAAAGGACTCTGGGGGAGGAGCGTCAATGGGGGTATGGGTGGGCAGTGGCCACCAACGTCTCACAGCAATGGGAAGTGTTTTGGATTCAGGTACCCACTGGCCAGAGCAGCGCCAAAACAGGACCTTCCCACCTCCCCCTATCATGAAGGATAGATCGTACGACATTTGTGTAGCGGAGAGCCAGAGAACTTGCAATGGACTCTGGGGGAGGAGCGTCAATGGGGGTATGGGTGGGCAGTGGCCACCAATGTCTCACAGCAAAGGGAAGTGTTTGGATTCAGGTACCCACTGGGCGGAGCAGCGGGCAAAGAAAAAACTCCACCCGGCCACGGCACCTCAGGCCACGCCAGATTTATGGGTGAAGTCCTGCCGAAGAAAGAGGGGAACAAAGCTCCCAAAAATATTCAGTACGCACTTATCTACATTTCTATTTGTAGTTCCCCACCCGAAACCACCGTGTCCAACGATGTAAAACGCCATTGTATATATCATAACGCGCCTTAACATAGCGCTCCTCTGCGGGTTCATTTTTTTTTTTTTTTTTAACCCCTTTATGTCCGGCCAACAGCAAAAGTATGACTTCTTGTGACATTAAAGAGGCTGCCATTTTTCTTACATCCCCCGCCCCCTCCCCCCCAAAAAAACTATCAACGCAGATGTTTAGAATCAACAATGCCATATAAGTAGGAAATATAATTATCAGTAATGGTTCAATTGATATTGCATATACAGGTCAACCCTGTTATAACGCGATCCGTTACAACGCGGATCCGCTTATAGCGCGATGTGAGCGTGGCTCCCAATTTTCAGATTTATGAAAACTTTACAACACGGTTATTGGTGTCTTAAATACTTTATTGTACAATGCATACAATTGTACATTATTTGGACCCCAAGCACAGCGTTATAAGGGGGTTGAGCTGTATATATATACAGTGTGTATATATATATATATATAAATATATATATATATATATAAAGTACTTGTGTGCTGTGCGTGTGTGTGTGTGTGTGTGTGTGTGTGTGTGTGTGTGTGTGTATATATATATATGCAGCAGCAGATTTCACAATCCACTGTCCCTAGGCACTGAGCTATAGCGGCCGCCTCCTTTGGGCAAGCCCTCTATCTCCTTTGGAATCCCAGCGTCAGATGACGCGGCGGATGTCATCAACGCGCCGGGGCGCGCCATCGCGCTGCCATGGCAACGAGGGCGCTGCGTGCCTTCATGTTGGTGATTCCAAAAAAGATAGAGGGCGGGACCAAGGAGGCGGCCGCCACATGTAAGTGCATTCCAACTAGGCCCGAGAGCGTGGCACATGTATATGATGCCGCACACATACTTAAAGCAGCACCAATCCCCTCCGGAAGCCTATGTGAGTTTAACTCTTATCATGTTCGTATCTTTCCTCCTGAGCAAAGTCCTGTTTCTGTGTGCGTGTGTGTGTTTAAAAATCATGATTTTTATCATCTCTAGCGTTCGCAGTTACCATGGCAACCTTCAGACTGCAGCGGACTCCCATTTTCACCTCCCGGGCACTTAATATTTCAGTCACTTAATATCACCTGAATGGAGCATCAGATTCATATCAAATATGGACCCGCCCAAAAAAAAAACAATGCGGGGGGGGGGAAAGGGCAGGATAGCATCTCTACAAGTAAACAAACAATGCAGATGCAAATAAAACAAAATGGCCGCCAATGTGCTGCTCCTAGATACCAAGCTCCAATAACAAAATCTTTATGAAAATAAGCTTCTCTACTACAATCCTTCTGAGTTAAATATGAAACATATATATATATATTTTTTTTTTCTTCCCAAACACAGACATTTTCCCATAATCCTCATGAGAATAAATGGAGTTCCAACCCTCCTGCAAAAGTAGCAGGCTGCCATTTTGTTCTATCGCTGCAGCTTTTACCCCCCCCCCCCCCCAAAGATAAGATTATTTATGATGGGGACGGAAGCCCGGAGACCTCGTTCCACCTATTTTATTTACAATACGTCAAAATAACAAAGGCCCTTGCAGAAAAGATTGCACTTTTAGATTAGCCACCAGCTTCTGCTCCCTTAATGGTCATTCACGACCTGTACTTTCTACTGCTTCAGTTGACCAAGGGTTAATTGGCCAATGGTATGACCCTAGGACATGGGGAGCTCAACTCCAGTCCTCAAGAGCGCCCCCAACAGGTCAGGTTTGAAGGACATCCCCAGCTTCAGCACAGGTGGCTCAATCAGTGGCCACCTGTGCTGAAGCAGGGACTGCTTGAGCCACCTATGCTGAAGCTGGGATATCCTGAAGACCTGACCTGTTGGGGGGGAGGTCTTCTTTCTGCGTCATTTGTCTCTACTGCTCTTGTCTTTAGCGTCTTCCGAATCTTCAGGATCTGTGGGTCACGCCTGTGAAGAGAGGGTGATATCAAACGTATAACTGTTCTCTAATTACTTCTGTGATGAGGATGTTAAGCTCTGTGGGGCAGGATTCCCTTCTCCCAAAGGTTCCTCCTCTCCCTGTATTGTACCTGTGTCCCTCTGTATATTAGAGTGTAAGCTCTGCGGGGCAGGATTCCCTCCTCCCAATGGTTCCTCCTCTCCCTGTATTGTATCTGTGTCCCTCTGTATATTAGAGTGTAAGCTCTGCGGGGCAGGATTCCCTTCTCCCAATGGTTCCTCCGCTCCCTGTATTGTATCTGTGTCCCTCTGTATATTAGAGTGTAAGCTCTGCGGGGCAGGACTCCCTCCTCCCAATGGTCCCTCCTCTCCCTGTATTGTATCTGTGTCCCTCTGTATATTAGAGTGTCAGCTCTGCGGGGCAGGATTCCCTTCTCCCAATGGTTCCTCCTCTCCCTGTATTGTATCTGTGTCCCTCTGTATATTAGAGTGTAAGCTCTGCGGGGCAGGATTCCCTTCTCCCAACGGTTCCTCCTCTCCCTGTATTGTATCTGTGTCCCTCTGTATATTAGAGTGTCAGCTCTACGAGGCAGGATTCCTTTCTCCCAAAGTTACTATAGATATATATATACATACTGTGTATATATATATATATATTTGAAAACAGCAGCCAATCACAGTTTTATTTTAGTCACCTGAGTTGCGTTCTCCACTCTGGATTTGCTGCCAGTTCTGCGGGTCTTGTAATTACAACATGTGTTTATTATGGACAGATGGACAACCACAGAGCAGGCCCCCTGCCCCGACCCATGCTCTTCCTGCAGAGATTTTCCCATGCCTGCAGGAAGTGAGGCTGCAAGGCCCCACGTGTAAACAAACACAGAGGACTACAGAAATAGCAGCACTCCGGCCTGTTCCGTCCTTACACCAAGACCTCCTCTGCTTGAATAAGAGGGTGAAGAGGCACTACCCTCTTATTGTGCTAGGGGGGGGGGGTGTCTCCTTTAGGTAGTCCTAATACTCAATAGGGTCAGTGGCACCATCCTCTTGTGGTGGGTTAAGAGGGTGTCTCGCACAAAGGATTCCCATTCGTTTGGGATACCTTATTGTTGGATAAGATGGTGTCGCTATTATGGGTCTCTAACCCTATTAGTACTGTATATGGGAATCCGGTGCGAGGCGCCCTCTTATCCCACCAGAGGGAGGCGCATTGACCCTATTCATTTATAGGAATCCCGTGTGTGAGACGCCCTCTTATCCCATCACAGGGAGGTGTCACTGACCCTATTATACTTATAGGAATCCCGTGTGTGAGACGCCCTCTTATCCCATCACAGGGCGGTGTCACTGACCCTATTAACTTATAGGAACCCCGTGTGTGAGATGCCCTCTTATCCCATCACAGGAAGGTGTCACTGACCCTATTATACTTATAGGAACCCCGTGTGTGAGACGCCCTCTTATCCCATC
The DNA here is from genome assembly GCA_036426205.1 of Ascaphus truei. Classification (NCBI taxonomy): domain Eukaryota; kingdom Metazoa; phylum Chordata; class Amphibia; order Anura; family Ascaphidae; genus Ascaphus; species Ascaphus truei. Next base: position 22,354 of record WSYH01000607.1, read on the forward strand.
ACAGGAAGGTGTCACTGACCCTATTATACTTATAGGAACCCCGTGTGTGAGACACCCTCTTATCCCATCAGAGGGAGACGCCATTGACCCTATTAATTTATAGGATCCCGTGTGCGAGGTGCCCTCTTATCCCATCACAGGGAGGTGCCATAGACCCCATTAGTTTATAGGAATCCCATGTGCGAGGCGCCCTCTTATCCCATCAGTCGGAGGTGTCACTGACCATATTAACTTATAGGAATCCTGAGACGCCCTTTTCTCATTAAAAGCAGGTGTCACTGACTTTATAAACTAATAGGTATCCCATACATGAGACGCCCTCTAATCCCATCACAAGGAGGTGCCCCAGACCCTATTTGCTTGCAGGAGCCGAGTGCCTGACATGCCAGGTTACCCTACCAGAGGGAGGCGCCACTGACCCTATTTGCTTGCAGGAGCCGAGTGCCTGACATGCCAGGTTACCCTACCACAGGGAGGCGCCACTGACCCTATTGACTTACAGGAATCCCCCGTACACTAGACACCCTTTTATCCCATCACAGGCGGTCACGTTACCATGCCTGCTGGCTCCCAAGTGACGCACTCCCTCATTGGCATTACCCAGAATCCCTGGCGGCAGCGGAAGCACCGCATGTTAAGGGATAATGGGGCAGGGTAGGGTAGCGGACCTGTCAGATCTGTGACACGGGGGGGGGGGGGGGATTTCTATTGGCGGGTCAGCCATTAAAACCCTTCTTTCATAAAGGAAAGAAAATTAAACCAGCGTCTACCGCTGCTTATAAAATCCCCTGTATAGTTTTGCTATGCTTTTCTATTATTCTTGTGTATATATATATATATTTGTATATATATATATATATGTGTGTGTGTGTTTATACGGCTGCGTTATGAACGGTACGCACAACAGTATGTCATTTCCATTGCTATTTTGTTCCCCCCCCCCCCCCCATGGTACTAATTATTTCCGTCACCTCTGTGGTACTTTTTTTTTTTGTCTGTTAAAAAAACGTATTTCGTTTCATCCAATCCTCAGAAAACACCCCCCCCCCCCCCCCAACTAGTCAGGTTTTAAGGATACCCCTGCTTCAGCACAGGTGGCTCAATCGTTGGCTCAGTTGAAGTCTGAGCAACTGATTGAGCCACCTGCGCTGAAGCAGGGACTGATTGAGCCACCTGCGCTAAAGCAGGGACTGATTGAGCCACCTGCGCTAAAGCAGGGGCTGATTGAGCCGCCTGCGCTGAAGCAGGGGCTGATTGAGCCACCTGTGCCGAAGCAGGGACTGATTGAGCCACCTGCGCTAAAGCAGGGGCTGATTGAGCCGCCTGCGCTGAAGCAGGGGCTGATTGAGCCACCGATGCCGAAGCAGGGACTGATTGAGCCACCTGCGCTGAAGCAGGGGCTGATTGAGCCACCTGTGCCAAAGCAGGGATATCCTGAAAGCCTGACCTGTTGGGTGGGGTGGGGGGGAGGTCTTGAAGGATGGAGTCGCGAACCCCTGAGTTAAGGTATTGTGACTGCAATGTGTTAAAAGCCCCTTGAGCCTTTGACGGGGTTAATCTTCTCCCTACCACAGTTTCCTAGAAGCAATAGAATTGTGTGTGTGGGGAGGGGGCTGTGGGGGAGGGGGGAGGAGGGTTAGGGAGATGGGGGAGGAGGGGGGGAGGTTGTGGGGTTTTTAAAGGAGGAAATATCCACACCAAAAAAAAAAGCCCTTATTTTTTCCTTTCAAATACACTACAGTTTATTTTTTCCTGGTATAAATGTCATGTTTATAATGGTGAAATTCAGCATAAATAAAACATGCGTGTTATTTCTACTGTATTATAATCTCCGGAGTGGAGATGTTGTATTAAAATCCATGCTTTTTAGTAAATTCGTTTGTGCTGTGTTTTATTTATCCCCGCTGAAAATGTGGTTTTTGTCCATAGATTTTCTATGTCTGGGAATTCAAACAGGTATACGATGTTTTACTAACTCCAGTATATGTGTGTGACAACAGAGAAACACAGACAGGGGACAGTGACAGAGAGAGGGAGGAGAGGGGACACAGACAGGGGGACAGTGACAGAGAGAAGGAGGAGAGGGGACACAGACAGGGGACAGTGACAGAGAGAAGGAGGAGAGGGGACACAGACAGGGGGATAGTGACAGAGAGAAGGAGGAGAGGGGACACAGACAGGTGACAGTGACAAGGAGAGGGGACACAGACAGGGGACAGTGACAGAGAGGAGGAGAGGGGACACAGACACGGGACAGTGACAGAGAGGAGGAGAGGGGACACAGACAGGGTGCAGTGACAGAGAGAAGGAGGAGAGGGGACGCAGACAGGGGACAGTGACAGAGAGAAGGAGGAGAGGGGACACAGACGGGACAGTGACAGAGAGAAGGAGGAGAGGGGACGCAGACAGGGGGCAGTGACAGAGAGAAGGAGGAGAGGGGACACAGACAGGGGACAGTGACAGAGAGAAGGAGAGGGGACACAGACAGGGGACAGTGTCACGATGGACACCAACTTTACCAACACATATTTTTCTGGGTACTCGATTGAACAGAACAAGTTGCAAAATAAATTGTGATTTATTTCCTTAATAGACAAACACACGACAACCGTAGAGTACACTTAATAATTACACTTACTGGGATAGGGAACAGGATCAATTGTCCACTGAACGAAAAGCACAGAAATAATGTCCCTTTAAATTGCAGTCCATTTGCAAAGGGGGCGCAAGGTGCCAGGCCCATAAGTCCATGTAAAATGAAATGTTCGTTCTGGTTCTTTGGGGTTCGTTCTGGAATCCCCAGGGCTAAAGAAACACATACTGTATGTAGGATATTGCTTGGTCTGCAGCTTATGGGCAGGTCCATACTGCCGCAGACCGCGCGGGGCGCGATCACATTGCCTAAAGGCATTGATTGCGCCCATAGACCGCGCGGGGGCGCAAGCAGGAGTTGAAACTGATTTCTTGGCGCAACAGGCAGGTCACGTGAGCGGTTCGCCCAATGAGGGCAAACCAGCTCCATGACACCCCTAAGCACGCCCCTCACGGCGCGTCCACCATGGACGGAAAAACGCACCCGCTTCACGCGGGTAACGTCACAGCCTTCGCGGGGCTCCGTGCGGGCGAAGGCTGTATGGGCCTAAGCCTTAAAGGCAAGGAACTGCTGGGTCTATAAAAACAATAAAAAACAAACAAAACATGGCACACTTTAAAGGGGAAGTTCCACTTGCTGTTCTTTTTTTTTTTTTACACAGAGAAAGCCGGAGGGTACAATTTAGGAAAAAAAAATGCATTATTATTATTTTTAGTAGTAAAAGTCAGGTTTTATTATTGAATCAATTCCCACTTGAGTGCGTCAAAGAAGCGGGCCCTTTTGATGATCCGTAAAAGACCGTGCAATGGTGATTGTGGATCAGGTTCTAAAAGGAGCGATCCAAGCAATATCCTACGCATTTCTTTGTTTAAATAAATCAGTGAATTTTGTTTAATTATTCCTATCCTGGAACCAGGGTCACGTGTGATGTGTGAATAGCTCCAGTTGGCTTAACTCAAGCCTTCCCTCTTCCAAAGCACACCAAGTCCTTTTGTCTTTCTTTGTTTTATTGCAGAGTCAAGGAAACAAAGGGTTCTTGTAGATGGAGTAGCGCGGTAGGGAGTGCTTCTCTAGAAGTGCTGTGTATCACCGGGTAAGGCGTGTGTAAAAACAGAAAGGCCTTGCCAAGGGGTGTTAGCAGGCAGGTACTGTACTCACTCGGTGTCCTGGGTGGAAAGGAAGTATATGGCTTTCTGGGAACAGGAATAGTCTGAGGATGAGACTATCTGTGAATGCAGACAGGGGAGTAAGGGAAACTCCACTAAACCAGGGGGGGGTTAAGGGGGTTACCAAGACAACCTGGTTATGAGCCAACTGGAAAGCCCAAATGCAACAAATGTATCAGTACCACAGGCACTGTGTTTTCAGAGCAAATGTACATGCAGCTGAAATAAGGAGCTGACAGGCAGAAGCTGCAAATGGGGAGGGGGGCGGGGGCGGGACAGAAATATGGATTCTGTTCCAGGACAATTCCACTCAACGCCATTTGTAATGAGTTTTATTATACGGATCATCCTGTGATTTCTATAGCAGGTTTTAGCCCACCTCCCCAGCAGTGCAAGATCTTTGCAACACTTTCCTGTTTGTGATTATCCTGAAGCTAGGGTCACGTGTTGAGGTATGAATAGCTTCAGTTAGCTTTAACTCATGTCTTCCCTCTTCCAAAGCACGACAAGTCCTTAATGTCTTTCTTAACTTTATTGCTGGATTAGAAAACATAGGAACTTGTGGGTGTAGTGTAGGCAGAGAGTGCTTCTCTATGTGGGATGCTTCTATGGGGTTAGACTATGGTAAGAGAGAAAGGCCTTACCAGGGGTGGATGCATACAGGACTGTACTCACTGTGATCTGGGGTAGAAAAGGAAGTGAGGAGCAGTGTGGGTAAAGGGAATAGTCCTGGGACAGACTATCTTAAAACAAACAGAAGGGGGGGCAGACTAGCCCATTCTGGAGAGAAAGGCTGGGGCTGCTATGGCAACTCACAGAATGTCTGAGGGAACTACAACATGTAGCAATAATGTTGCATTTTACATGCAGCGTTGCTGCTGGGACAGGGGAAACTGACAAGCAACTAAAGAAGGGAGAAAATGGATCCCATAAACTAAAGGAGAGACAGAGGAATATGGAATCTAGTTCCAGGACAGTGATCATTTGTTGCCAATGCTCCCAGCAGTGTGGGCTGCAAACTGTAACAGTAGATCATGTTACCTTAGTAACATAAGAATAAATTGTAGCTGGTCAGTTACACCGACGTAAAGGATTCGATTGAAGCGGAAAGGCGGCCATTAAGTGAGCCCCGGGCAGACGGATCTTCGCTGATCGACCACGGGAGAACGAATCGATCGGCAGCTTACAGGTAATCAGTTTTCAAACGCCCGCTGATATATTAAAACGGCTGCCTGGATTGTCTCTTTAAAATGAAAAATAAAGAGAGTTTGCACCGACATCTCTGATTTATTTCCGGAGCGGGATTTCGCAATGTTTGTGATACTAAATAATCTCATTTTGGCCTCTGACCCCGGTTAGCGAGGTAAACAGGCGCTGCGCTGGTCTTCTGCGTGTCCGTGAAAATCTTAACAGTGACTCATTTGATTAATGATGCAGCTGTGAAGTTTCTCTGGGATGTAAATGGGAATTTTTGTACCGTGACCATAATGATGATGTTATTTTACGATCTAAATTGTTTTGGAATCAACATGGATCATACAGGAGGGAGCTATGGGACATGGAGTCTGTCCCTCCCACCGCAGGGTGACACAGGACACAGAGCAGGGGCATAGGGACATGGAGTCTGTCCTCCCCACGCAAGGGTGACAGTCGACACCCAGCAGACAGGAGGGAGCTATGGGACACGAGCGTCTGTCCCCCCCCCGCAGGGTGACACAGTGACACAGACAGGAGGGAGCTATGGGACCCGGAGTCTGTCCCTCCCCCCGCAGGGTGACACAGTGACACAGACAGGAGGGAGCTATGACACAGTCTGTCCCTCCCCCCGCAGGGTGACACAAGTGACACAGACAGGGAGGGAGCTATGGGACATGCAGTCTGTCCCTCCCCCCGCAGGGTGACACCGACAGAGCGACTATGGACACAGAGTCTGTCCCTCCCCGCAGGGTGACACAGGACAACAAGACAGGAGGGGAGCTATGGCGACGGAGTCTGTCCCTCCCACCGCAGGGTGACACACAGAGGGAGCTATGGGACATGGAGTCTGTCCCTCCCCCCGCAGGTGCACAGTGACACAGACAGGAGAGAGATGGGACATTGAGCTGTCCCTCCCCCCGCAGGGTGACACAGTGACACCAGACAGGAGGAGCTATGGGACACGGAGTCTGTCCCTCCCCCCGCAGGGTGACACAGTGACACAGACAGGAGGGAGCTATGGGACACGGAGTCCTGTCCCTCCCCCGCAGGGTTACGTGCACAGACAGGGGGACTATGGGACATGGAGTCTGTCCTCCCCGCCGCAGGGTGACACAGTACACCAGACAGGGAGCTAGGGACCAGAGTCTCGTCCCTCCACCCCCGCAGGGTTGACACAGTGACACAGACAGGAGGGGCTATGGGACACAGAGTCTGTCCTCCCCCCTCCGCAGGGTGACACAGTGACACAGACAGGAGGGAGCTATGGGACATGGAGTCTGTCCCCTCCAGCCGCAAGTGTGACACAGACAGGAGGGACTATGGGACATGGAGTCTGTCCCTCCCCCACAGGGTTGACACGTGACACAAGACAGGAGAGAGATAGGGACATGGAGTCTGTCCCTCCCCCGCGCAGGGTGACACAGTGACACAGACAGGAGGAGCTATGGGACACGGAGTCTGTCCTCCCCCCGCAGGGTGACAGTGACACAGACAGGAGGGAGCTATGGGAACGGAGTCTGTCCCTCCCCCCGAGGGTGACCAGTGACACAGACAGGAGGGAGCTATGGGACATGGAGTCTGCCCGTCCCCACCGCAGGTGTGACACAGTGACACAGACAGGGGGAGCATGGGACACGGGTCTGTCCCTCCCCCACCGTCAGGGTGACAGTGACACAGACAGGAGGGAGCTATGGGACATGGAGTCTTATTTATTAATAAAATGTTTTACCATGAAGTAATACATTGAGAGTTACCTCTCGTCCTGGGCACAGAGTTATGATGACAGATACATGGTTACAAACACAAGGTTAGGTGAACAGGATTAAACATTATGTATAAAGACATCGCATGAACAGTTAGAGATAATATATGTTACTAGGAGAGATTACAGCTGGGTCAGTTTTTGCCCGGATTAATGTTACCTGCTCCGCTCCCACACCCACCCGCCCATCACAGCCGTACATCACACCTCCAACTCACTCCTCCCCCCAAACCTCGCTCTCCC
>WSYH01000607.1:29339-74118 GCA_036426205.1 Ascaphus truei
TTACCAATTTCTAACAAGAAAAGTGGAGAAACAATGTGAGAATTGTGATAACTGGAAATGTCAAATACTGTCTGCAAACCTGTCAGCTATGGAGGTGAGGGCAGGAAGGTTACCGATGTACTACTACCTATACTTTATGATATACCAGGATAAGCGCAGCGTGTTTCATATCGGTGTTAGAGATACTCTGATCTATTACAGGCAGCGTGTTCATTATCAGTGTATAGATTACTCTGCATCGTTATACAGTGCAGCATGTTCATTATCAATGTATAGAGATACTCTTGCAATCATATACACCGCGGCTGTGTTCTTCTCAGGTAATAGATCCTCTCCTGCATCGTTATACAAGCACGTGTTCATATCAAGTATAGAGATACGTCATCATTATACACACGGCGTGTTCATTAGTTAGTGTGTTAGATACTCTGCATCATTATACAGCGCGGCGTGTTCATTATCAGTTTATAGAGATACTCTGCATCATTATACAAACGCGGCGTGTTCATATCAGTGTAATAGAGATACTCTGCATCATTTACAACGCGGCGTGTTCATTCGTGTATAGAGATACTCCTGCATCATTATCAACGCGGCGTGTTTCATTTATCGTGTATAGAAGATTAGCTCAGGAGGAGTGTCACCTTCTCATGTGGATTGGGAAACGTGTGTCCCTGGTTTCCCTTCTCATGAAAAAAAAATGATGGCAGCTGTCGTAATCCTGCAGAGCATCGCATTGTTGACAGGCTGGGCGCGAGGTGGCGTTCGCCAAAGGTAGGACGAAGCCCTGCTTGCAATCGCACAACCACGCCACCCTGACATGTTATCGATGATATGCAATATCGGGTCTGCAGAGAATCGCAGAATCTCTTCCCGAACCCTGAACTGCAGTGGTCAACAAAACCTGTCCACGCTGATTGCGGAGCGTAACATAACCTCCATCACACTGATCTTCAGAGGCACATAAACTCCATCACACTGATCTGCAGACGCGTAACAAACCATACTTTCACTCTGCTCTGCAGAGCGTCACAGAAACCTGGTTTGCAGGCTGCTCTGCAGAGCGCACATAACTCCATCACACTGCCTGCAAGCGTAAACGAACCCATCCACCACTCTCGGTCAGAGCGTCCATAACCTCCATCAACACTGCTCTGCAGAGCGTCACAGAACCTCCATCACACTGCTCTGGCAGAGTCGTCACCAGAACCTCTTGCAGGCTGCTCTGCAGAGCGTCCACATAACTGTTGAGGCTGGATCTGCAGCCCGTCACAGAACCCCATCAACACTGTTGCAGAGCGTCACATAACTCTTGCAGGCTGCTCTGCAGGCGTCACATAAACCTTCCATCACACTGTTCTGCGAGATCCATCATACCTCTTTGCAGGCGCTCTGCAGAGCATCAACATAACCCAGATAACTCTCTTTGCGAAGCGTAACATAACGCCTCCGGCTGCTCTGCAGAGCATCACATAATCCCATCCACACTGCTCTGCGAGCGTCACATATATCTCCATCACAAAATGCTCTGCAGAGCATTACACTCACCTCCATCACGTGTCGCATGTGTCACATAACCTTCTTGCAGACTGCACTGCAGAGCATACATAGCCTCTTGCAGACTGCTGCTAAGCATCATAACTCTTGGAGATTGCTGCAAGCATCACTACCTCTTGCAGACTGCTCGCAGAGCATCAAACCTCTTACAGAGCGCTCTGGTCAGAGCGTCACATCACCGTCTTGCAGACTGCTCAGTGCAGCAAGCGTAACACTCACCTCTTGCAGTGCTGCTCTGAGCAGCGGGTCACAACTTTTGCAGGCTGCCTCTGCAAGCAATCACATAACTCTTGCAGCTGACTCTGCAGAGCTCACATCACCCTCTTGCAGAACTGCAGAGAGTTCACATCACCTCTAGCTACTGCCAGAGCGTCACATAGCCTCTGCAGACTGCTCTGTAGATGTCAACATACACCTTTGCAGACTGCTCTGCAGAGATCACATCACCTCTTGCTCTGCCAGAGCGGCCACATCACCATCTCGCAGGCTGTCTGCAGAGCGTACACATAGCGCTCTGCAGACTGCTTGTTAGAGCGTCACATAACCTCCATCACACTGCTCTGCAGAGCATCACCGCCTTTGCAGGCTGCTCTCAGAGCTTGTATACCACTCTTTGCAGGCTGCTCTGCAGAGCTTTGCATACCTCTTGCAGGCTGCTGCAGACTTTGCTACCACTCTTGCAGTCTGCTCTGCAGAGCGTTGCAACCCTTCATGCTTAATGTAACGTATAATAAATACAGTCAGTGACCTGTTAAACTCGCCACCTAGTGATTAGAAGGGAAAACCCAAAATGTGATGTGGGGGATAAATTGTTGTATTCAACACAACACACAAGCGTTGTCCTTTATCATTTCTGCCCTGGACTAAACCCGCTATTAAAAGAGTCGTCGAGGATTTTCAGCGGGAAAAAACAACCTAGAATAAGGCCCCTATGTGTTTTGCAAACATCAGAACCTTCGTTGGAGCGACGCGGAGAACAGCGGCTGCGGCCTGACTCCACCTTGGGAATCCGCACTGAGGGCGCACGCTAAGAGTGGAATGGGGCCGCCGCCGCAACGAGGAGTGGAACGGGCGCCGCGCAACACGAGGATTGGGCGCGTGACCGCCATTCGTCACTCACGCTGTGTTATTCGCGTCGTCCTGAGTGGGTATTAGCGTACCCTTAATACACATGATACATGAAAAACTTTACTCCAGAATGCTGCCCACACACCTCTGGAATGCCCTTCCTCAGCACCCGACTAGCACGCTCTCCCTATCCACCTTTAAGACCCACCTTAAGACACACTTGCTTAAAGAAGCATATGAATAGCACTGGGATTCTGAACACATGATACAAAAGCTTGGCCCCCAGCAGACGCACTACCAGAAATCATCCTAGATCTCTGTAGTCTCCCCTCCTTACCAATAGATGCAGCTCCTCGAGCCAGGGACGCTCTTCCTTAATGTTACTTTTAGTCTAACGCTTATTGAAAAACGGCGAGGATACTAGGGAGCCATACATTAATCTGCTGCTATAAAAACATCTTACTTCCACCCCTATAAACACTAACTTCTGTACCATCCCGACTCCCACCATCTTTCGCTGGACTCACCCCTAGTATCCTAAGCGCCCATCCATCCTTCCTCCTTTATGTGCATTATCTCTCGTATTTATTTGATTACCACGTTATTATACTGTGAAGCGTTATGTACATTAATGGCGCTTATAAAAAATACACTTACTGGCCGCTGTAACTGGAGACTGGAAGTGTATGCAGTTCTCCTCATGTTCCTTTTGAGGACAACCCAGCTGCGTTCTACTGACCATCACATTCACTGCTATGGTTATTAGCGCTATTTCTAATGGCCGTGGGGATATTCCTCTTGAGCACTGCCGTGATAATTTATTACACTTCATTCGAGCCGTATTTTCTATTCACGCCGAAACCGCAGGACCGGGAGATATTGGGGAGGGCTTCATCCAACAGTGGATCACAAAGGGCTGAAGATGATGATGAGCTATAGATCTGAACTCACATGTTTGTGTGTCTTTCTCGATGTTCCTTGGCAAACCAGTCGTGTATGAAGGAATCCGATCTGGCTTTGATTCTAGCCTGCAGATGTCTGCAGTTTAGAGAGTCTCCCTCTTGGCAATCAATGGACACATTGCTGCTCTCATTGCTGCCCTAACCCCTGCTCCGTCCATTGGAGGAATTCTCCCACAACCTCCCTCTGTGATTCGGATCTCCGACCTTTATATTCTAGGCTTTAGCACTGACCCAGTGCCGAGCATAATCCTTAACTGGACAGTTACTGTGTTCTGCCCACAAGCCTCCATGGCTTGTCTCGTTTGTGTACTAACCTTCTAGTTCTCGGTATTAGTTTCCAGAGGCCTGCTGTTACTCTCTATGCAGAGGCCTGTCTTCCCGTGTTCCCAGAGGCCTGCTGTTACTCTCCACGCAGAGGCCTGAGTTCCTGTGGTCTGCTGCTACACTCCTCGCAGAGACCTGTCCCGGATTCCTGTGCTGAAGCTTTGGGTTGCCAGAACTGGTTCCTGATACCTGCTGCATTCTCCCCTAGCAGAGGTTACCTTTCGTTTCCTGAGGCTGCCGCTACTCTCCACGCGGAGGCCTGTTTTGGACCCCTGTGCTGAAGCGCTGGTTTCCACAGCGCTGCCCTGCGGTGTTCCAAGGCCAGCCTGCTGTCTTCTCCTACAGACACCGGCGTCATGGGCCGAAGCCGCTCCTCGCGCAGAGGTCGCTCACGCTCCTACGCTGAAGCGGGGAGCTCCTGTCTACCCGTTGCCGAACTCCTGCTTGAATAACGACGATGCTGCCTTCTCCAATCCTAACCCTGCTATGTATGACTACGAACTGCGCAATCCGGATCCGACTACGTGGTCTCAGGTCGGTGATTATATAACCCCACCTCAGCCCCGCGGTCCGGTCCCGGTTTGCGGCGAGCACAATCGTAACAGTCGGCTACCTTCTCTGTCCAAGATGGGAGGACGAATCAGAAAATGTGTTTGAGTGACGTGGAGAAGAGAGGCTTCAACCACAGTACCTGGAAGATCATTGAGGAGGCTTCATCCAACAGTGGATTGACAAGGGCCGAGGATGATGATGAGATATACAGTAGATGTGAATCCATATGTTGGAGTGTCTCTCTCGATGTCCCCTTGGCATCCAGTTGGGTAACATCTTTGTCCAAGACAGGAGGATGAAATTAGAAAAAAATCTGCTTGACCGTCGTGGAGAACATAGATCGATACCTGGAAGATCATTGGGGAGGTCTTCATCCAGCAGTGGATCAACAAGGGCAGAAGATGATTTTATATCTACAGTATATATATATATATATGTAATTATAGATGTTTATTGATGATCCACATTTCATTCCGCAACTGGGGCCTTTAACCAGATAAAGGTCCTGTTGCAAATCGAAAGTCGATCATCAAAAAAAAAACCCTTATACTTTCATGAAGACCTGTGAGTGCACCTTGTTTTCCAATGCTTGTACATTTTAAATCTTCACTGTAGCACCCAGGTTCCTGCGACAACATTACAGTGAGTGCCCCTCATTCATTACAGCAGGGGGGCGCAAACTTTTTTCCCTGCGCCTCCCTGCCGGCTGTCCCCTCACTCCCGCGCCCCCCCCCCCCAACCCCAACTTACCCGCGCACCGGCGTAATGACGTCACGTTGCCATAGCAACGTGACATCACATGACCTCGCAGCGTCATTTTGACGCCGCGTTGCCATGGAGACGCAGGGAGGAAGCCGCCGGAGCCACGGTAAGTTAGGTTTACAGAGGCCCTGCAGCTCCCCCGGCACTTAATTTAAGTGCCTTCGGGAAGCGCGCGGGGCCTCTGTAAACCCCGCGCCCCCCGTCGGCAGTCTCGCGCCCCCCAGTTTGCGCACCGCTGCATTACAGTACCAGGCAATGTTGAAACAAGAAGGCAAGGCGGCTGCTCATTGTAGGACAAGGTGCGGTTCAGGTTAGAGTATGGCCCAGTCTCACAGCTGACACCATTAAGGTTTTGAGGGGGATATATATATATATATTCAGTTAGGTCCGGAAATGATTGGACACTGATACAAGTTTTGTTATTTCGGCTGTGTACCAAAATAAATTCAAGTCACCGTTAAATAATGAATGTGGGCTTAAAGTGCAGTCTATCAGCTTTAATTTGAGGGTATTCACATCCAAATTGGAGGAAGGGTTTAGGAATGACATCTCTTTAATATGTAGCCCCCTCTTTTTCAAGGGACCAAAAGTAATTGTCTCAAAAGCTGTTTCATGGACAGGTGTGGGCTATTCCTTCGTTATTTCATCATCAGTTAAGCAAATAAAAGGTCTGGAGTTGATTCCAGGTGTGTGCATTCGCATTTGGAAGCTGTTGCTGTGAACCCATAACATGCGGTCAAAGGGGCTCTCAATGCAAGTGAAACAGGGCATCCTTAGGCTGCAAAAAAAAGAAAATCAGAGAGATACTGTAGCAGGAACATTAGGAGCGGCCAAATCAACAGTTTAGTACATTCTGAGAATAAAAGAACGCACTGGTGAGCTCTGCAACACAAAAAGGCCTGGACATCCACGGAAGACAACAGTGATGGATGATCGTAGGATCCTTTCCTTGGTAAAGAAAAACTCCTTCACAACATCCAGCCAAGTGAAGAACACTCTCCAGGAGGTAGGCATATCATTATCCAAGTCTACCATAAAGAGAAGACTTCACGAGAGCAAATACAGAGGGTTCACCACAAGGTGCAAACCATTCATAAACCTCAAGAATAGAAAGGCCAGATTAGACTTTGCCAAACAATATCTAAAAAAGCCAGCCCAGTTCTGGAACAGCATTCTTTGGACAGATGAAACTAAGATTAACCTGTACCAGAATGATGGGAAGAAAAAAGTATGGAGAAGGCTTGGAACGGCTCATGATCCGAAGCATACCACATCATCTGTAAAACACGATGGAGACAGTGTGATGGCATGGGCATGCATGGCTTACAGGCCAGGCTCCAAACATGGAAATGCTGATGCATTGTCCCGAATATACACCTCCCTATTTTCAAGTGCTCACCCGATAACGATTGAGCAAAGGGGGGGGGATATGTGATATATTGAATCAAAAGGTGTTTGAGGGGAGGTACATAGGACCCAGCACCTTCCTGGGTGTGTTCCCTTCACTCTCACCTGAGCCCTAATTAATGAGCTTCAATGTTAAAAGGCAGCACAGACAGCTTCCTGGGCTGCTGCTGTGCTGGTCTGAAGGCACACACACACAGACAGCCCTGTGAGATACTGCAAAGGGAAGCTGCAGGTACAGTGTCTAAAGTGGGTAAAGAGCTTAGTTTCCCCCTCTGTTAGTTAGGGACTAAGCTGTGTTAGTCAGAACTCTGAAAAGGAGTTAGGTTTTGTTTATGTTTTATGTTATAAGTTAACCCTGTTCCTGCTTTGTACCTGGCAAATAAACCCTCCTGTGCATCAATACTACGTTTCCCTGCCTTTGATCTGGATAAAAGAGACTGCAACGTGGTGTGGACATCACAATATATATATATGCAGTGTTCGACAAACCTATACATTTGCTCGCCCCGGGCGAGTGGATTTAACATCGTGGCGAGCTCCTATTGGCCCAGGCATCACACGTTTGGTACTAGGTGGCGAGTAGATTTTTTTGTTGGGCGAGTAGATTTTTTGGTGATTTGTCGACCACTGTATATATGTATATATATATTGGCAGTGTTCGACAAACCTATACATTTGCTCGCCCCGGGAGAGTGGATTTAACATCGTGGCGAGCTCCTATTGGCCCAAGCAGCACACGTGTGGTACTAGGTGGCGAGTAGATTTTTTTGTTTGGCGAGTAGATTTTTTGGTGATTTGTCGAACACTGTATATTGGAGAAACAAGAGAAAAGGCGCCCGATCCAAGTATAAACTCTGGTAACAAAATTTTAATATAAAAAATCCCAAGACAGATGCACACTCACAATTTGTCAATGCAAATTAAGCATTGTATGGGTAAACCCATGCGCCAACAAGTAGCTGCTCGCCGAATGTTTACTTCAGTACATCAGACCTCACTGCTACCGGTGCATCACAGTCAGATGTCCCTCTGGAAATTCAGGTACACAGTCTGTTGTTCCAGCATTAGATGCTGTGTGTGGCTCAGGGAACGTCCTCCCTCTCCTGGCAGCAGACGCACGAGCTATTCCACCAAACGTAGCTCCTTGAAACCACGTGCCCTACGTGTACGCGTTTCTTCCAATGCTGGAGAATGATGCAAACACACATGAGTGCAAAAACCACGAGGAACAGTAACACCAAACAGCAAGGGAGATTATACTCAGCTGTCACAAGGTAGCAAACGGGTTCAGTCCTCAGTGGTAAAGCTCCAAAACTTGCTCATGAAAAAATCAAAGAAAGTCCATGGTGACTGCATAAAGCCGTAGGAATCACGCCAGAAAAATCACATATAGCTGCCAAAAGAAGACACTCGAATGAGCAAGTTTTGGAGCTTTAGGCCTCGTTCAGGGTGCCAGCTGCAGGAGTTGGAGGGAGGGCGGGAGGGCGGCAGTTTGCTGGGCGATCTGTGTTTATCCCCCAGCAGACTTTTCAGCGTTGGGGAGGGGGCGGGGTTACACACGGCAGGTTAAGTATCGAGGTTGCAGTCATGAAATCATTCTGAAGAATGATTAATTGGCTGCCTAGGTCCCAGTGACGCTGCTGCAGCTCCAAAAAACTAAATTTTCGGTTATTGAAACTGTAGTCAGCTTCAACTCCTGGCTTCGGAGACAGGGCGGTTGCTACCCTGACAACCAGTATTCAAATTGAATACTTTGTTTCTCACAGCAGCACGCACGGCAGCACGCCCTCCCTCCGAAGCCTGCACCCTGAACGAGGCCTTACCACTGAGGACTGAACCCATTTGCTACCTTGTGACAGCTGAGTATAATCTCCCTTGCTGTTTGGTGTCACTGTTCCTCGTGGTTTTTGCACTTATCTGTGTTTGCATCATTCTCCAGCATTAGCTTTTTGCAACTCCATTTAATTATGTTCCTATCTGCTCATGTGTTATGACCATGGTTACTCTATACATCTATGTTTGATTAGTTATCATTTTTTGTACTTGCTGATCAGGGTATGAGTTTGGTTATTTTCTTTTTTCTCCCCTGTGTTTTTCCCTTGGCTTTAAGGTATATTTTTGCTTATATACATTTTTTTATGTATATAGAGTTATTGATTTCATACTTTTCCTTATGCTTTTAGTTACATTTCATATTTTGTAGCATAAGGGTTAATTTTTTCATTTCTTGTCCCATTTAGGCTTTTTTTTGTGTCAATTTATATTATAGTTATTATTATTTAGACACATTATAGTTTTTTGGTTCATTTATCAGCATTTACTTTCAGAGAGTCACTGCCTATATATTCTCAGCTGCCATTTGTTTGTTTATGTTTTTAAGTTAGTGTGTCTTGCTGCTTTAATAAAATCTTGTTCATTTTTCTACTTTGACAGAGCATCCGGGTCTTTTTGCTATACTCTATTTGCTTATTTTGGTTTTATATTTTAGAGTGCTATTTTAGGGGATTGTCTTTGTCTCTTTCTATTGTGTGTGTAATATATACAGGCGTACCCCGCATTAACGTACGCAATGGGACCGGAGCATGTATGTAAAGCGAAAATGTACTTAAAGTGAAGCACTACCTTTTTCCCACTTATCGATGCATGTACTGTACTGAAATCGTCATATACGTGCATAACTGGTGTAAATAACGCATGTGTAACAGGCTCTATAGTCTCCCCGCTTGCGCACAGCTTCGGTACAGGTAGGGAGCCGGTATTGCTGTTCAGGACGTGCTGATAGGCGCATGCGTGAGCTGCTATTTGCTTATTGGGCGATATGTCCTTACTCGCGAGTGTCCTTAAAGTGAGTGTCCTTAAACCGGGGTATGCCTGTATATATATATATATATATATATATATATATATAAATATATATATATATAAATACACATACAAGTACATTTATGAAGAAATTAAAATGGTAGTGGGCCGGACATAGCGCAAGAAGAAATGACCATCGTTGGACAACGATGGAACTCGACTGGATTCCAAGGGAGATTAAAAGACCAAGATGGTGACCAAAAGTAAGACGGGAGGATGAGATGAGAACATGTGTTAGAGCGACGTGGAGAAGAGAGGCTGTAACCGCAGTATCTGGGAGATCACTGGGGAGGCTTCATCCAGCAGTGGGGAGACACGGGCTGATATATAATACACGCACAAATACCTATCATCATTGGTCTTTTGATATCCATTGAAATCCAGCTGAGTACCATCTTTGCCCCAAAAACAACAACCAAAAGTCAGCTGGAAGGAGGAGATGAGAACGTGTGTGGGAGCGACGTGGAGAAGAGAGGCTGTAACCGCCTGTACCTGGGAGATCACTGGGGAGGCCAACTCCGGTCCTCAAGGGCCAGGTTTTCAGGAGATCCCTGCTTCAGTACGGCTGACTCAGCCACTGATTTGAGCCACCTGGGATATATCCCTAATACCTGGCCTGTTGGTGGCCCTTGTGGATCGGTGTTGGCCACCCATGCTCTAAGCTGGACATATTGAAGTCAAAGACTGAGCCTCCTGTGCTGAAGCAGGGACTGATTGAGCCACCTGTGCTGAAGCACGGACTGATTGAGCCACCTGTGCAGAAGCAGGTGTATCCTGAAAACCTGATCTGTCGGTGGCCCTTGAGGACTGGAGTTGGCCGCCTCTCCCCCCCCCCTCCCCCTCCGACTTAGAGGATAGAAGGGACAGGGGAGGGGATACGATAAAAACCTTTCAAATACATCAAAAGTCTCATGTCAAGTACAAGAGGGGAGGACGTTTGTTCCCCAGAAAGAGAAGTGTTAAAACAAGGACACAGGTGCTGCAGGGGGGCCAGGCTCACAAGGGGACATGTGAAGGAGTACTTCTGCGCAGAAAAGGGGGTGGTGGACTTGAGGAAACAGCCTCCCCAGCACAGGCGGCGAGTGAATCCCAAACATGTTTTGGGAGAGGCACAAGACGACCCCCCCCCCTAAACCCGAAAGAGAACCAAAAAAGATCAAACAGGGTATGGGGTGTCACCGCAGACAGAAAATGGGGCCGACGCGGTGAGCCACATGTTTTTTTTTATTATTATTATTATTATCTGCCGTCATATGCTATGTAACTTAAATAAATAAATAAATTGGGAGTCTGATTACCCTCAACCTACAACATATTTTAGGCTTAAAAAAAAAAAGTACCTTTGATCCTGGCCTCACTAATCCCCTCTATGAGAACACTCTGTGGCGTGCTCTTCGGGAATACGTGTAATATTTGGCTCTTTCAAAGCTTGGCAAACGTTCGCCTCAACTTGTCCCTTCCCGAGAGAGAGAAAGACGTGCCATTATATCATTATCTAATGCCGGAGATATAATTAGACATAGGCGGCGGAGGGAGGGAGGGAAGGGGTTGCGATTGTTGTTATGGGCAATGCGGGGCTGAAAAACTCCAACACGGTGACAGTACTTGCTACGAGACGTCGGGAGCGGTTGTCCAAGTCTTTTCCCCCCCATTCGGATCAGAAGATGATGAGGTTCTCCACATGGCCTTTTGAGTGCTGGAAGGGGGAACCGCCAAAGAGTCCAACAGTCCATCCAGCACATTGCCATCAAGGGTTGCCAGGTGTCCGGTAATGAACCGGACTGTCCTGTATTTGGACACTCTGCCCAGTAACAAATGGGAGGTAATACTGGACATGTATGTGTATACCGGTATTACCTGTCTGGACATAATGACCTGACTGGCTTGCGGAGGGTGGGGTGGGGGGGGGGGGGGGGCGGGGGATTTCCCTTGAGCAGGGAGAGAGCAGGACTGCTGCTAGGAGGCTGGGCAGCTTCATATCATCCCAAGGTACATGGATACCCTGAGATGGATAGAATGTGGGAGACATCCCGGGGTAAGCTTGCTACGGCAGCGCCCGACACCTAGCGAGCTAGGATCCCACCGTAACCCTCTGTCTGGCGAGTTTAAGCCTGTATTTGTGCATTGTTTTCCTCCTGTTGGCTCCGGCACGAAAACAAACGTTGTTTATTTAACTCCTTGGTTCTGTCTGGCGCTTGTGACCGCGGTGTAATAATCGCCTGGTCTTCCGTGACAGCCACAACGTCGTCCGTCACAGCCGCCCGATGGCCCGCGTGACCCATGCGATTTGAAGTACCAGGAAGGAATCGGCAGCATCTCGGGAACAAAGGGGGGGGGTGGGGTTCCTGGAGCTGAAATGAATGCGGCTCAGCTCTAGGTTTCCTTGCTTCCCACCTATTATTCAATCAGGTTTCCGCAAGGCATACTCCACAGAAACCGCACTGCTAATGACCTCCATATGGACAAATCTCAAGGAAACTACTCCATTCTGATTCCTCTTGACCTCTCCTCCACTTGCCATACTGTTGGCCACCCTCTTCTCCTTCATCGAGCCTTGGCATTCCATGGCACTGTCCTCTCCTGCTTTTTCTCCTTGCTCTCTCACCGTTCCTGATACATCAAGCAGCAAGCAGTGGTTAGGAAAACTGGAGTTATCTCCAAAAATTAGTACCCTTTTGGTCAACTTGCATGCAACTCCAGTTTTCCTTACCACTGCTTGATGTATCTGGGCCAGTGTCTCTTATGCCAACTGCTCAACCACTATGGAACCCTCTGTAGGGGTACCTCAAGACTCTCTTAGGCGCCTTACTCTTCACTCTCGCTGGGTGACCTCATTGAATCCTTTGGATTCACCTATCATCTCTATGCTGACGATACATAACGATATTGATCGGCACCTGACCTTACACGGACAGTCCAGTCAAAAAGTACAAAGTGCTTATTAGCAATCTCGACATGGATGGCCTTCGTCGCCTCAAGCCTAACATGGCTAAGACAGAACTTCTCATATTCCAACCCAAACCAGGTCCCATTTTTTCTCTTCTACGTTACAATCAATAACAGTACTACCCAATACCGCAAGCAAGTTGTCCAGGGGTTACATTCGCCATGGCAACGTGACGCTACAGGAGGTGGGCAGCTCCGGAAAAGGTAAAAGAACACACACACACCCCTTTGCACCGACCTATCTCTCGGTCCGGGAGCCCCGCGCTTTCTCCTGTCGGCGCCCGGATCCCTGCGTTCCCTCCTCCAGCTGCCCCCTCCGGTCGGGTGAAAGCTGGATCCCGGCGCCGACAGGAGGGAGAGAGCTCGGGGCCCTCCGCAGGCGCGGGGCCCAAGACAGCCACCTTGCCCTAAGGCAGGCCCTGATATACTACCAATTCCTGCAAGCACGCTGCCTAGGGGTTACATTCGACTCCTCCCTTCCCTTCTTCTCACATATGAACTCTGTTACTAAATCTTGCCGATTCTTCCTTTGCAACATGTCTAAGATAAGTCCCTTCCTATGTTCCACTACCACTCACGCACTAACGCATGCCCTTTCTCTCTCCCGTGTTGATTACCGCAATATGTTTTTACGTGGCCTCCCTGTCCTACACATTCTCTTCTGTACAATCCATTCAAAAACGCCACTGCCCCAAATCATCTCTTAACCTCTCACTACCTTTTCGAACCCTTTTCCCCCCTCACTATTCATGAAGAACCTTCCCTTCCCACATTCAAAGCCCAGTTGAAAATTCACCTCCTGAAAGAGGCATCGCGTTAAACTTTCTACGCCTGACGATAAAGATGCCGCCCTCCCTTGCCGCTGGGCTGGATGATAATTTCCTTCCGGTTATTGAGGGACCTTAATGTCAGGCGCTCGTTTTTAGTGAGATTATGGTAGCTTGTCTGATGATTCATTACGCGTTGTCTAGTATCTGACTCAACAAGACCCATGAAGTTGGAGATACTGTGGTTCGGTTATTTGTGGATCAAACGCGTTCTTAGACCTGAATTTCCTGACGACCGATGAGGTGCTGTTAGGTTCATCGGGGGTTGCAGTCTCATCCCTTTTGCCAAAAAAAGTCTTTCGGTTTCAATTGGCGGTTCAGCCTGTGTAGATCCACCCCCCACTCAAAGGGCTGCTGGGAGTTGGTGGGGACAAAGGAAAGTCCTTTATGAAGTACTATATATATATATATATATATATATATATATATATATATATACAGATCACCGGGCCGGTTCTCTGGGAGTGCTGTGGTATTGAGGGTTTGCAAGATCTTAGTCCAATGCGTTTCGAGACCACATGGGATTCCCTGATGAAGAGACCCATGTGGTCTCGAAACGCGTTGGACTAAGATCTTGCGAACCCTCAATACCACAGCACTCCCAGAGAACCGGCCCGGTGATCTGTAGACTTGCGACGAACTCTCGCGGTTGTATGACGTCACAGACCCGGAAGTGTTTGATCGAGACGCCGAACAGCGTGCGCTCCGCTGCCCCGTTGCAATTGAGACCTGTACAGTGATGGGCATTGCACACTTGAACGGAGATCTATCTGGACTGCTGTTCACCTAACCGGAGACCAAAGAAGCCCTACCTCGAGGCTGAGGGCTGAAATACCAGCGATTGGATTAAAGATTACCCAGGCCCTACCCCGAGGCTGATGGAGTGAGAAGGAGAGAGCCACGAGACTATCACGGGCGTCCATTGGTGTTTGGGTAACATTAACCCTGAAATGCTTGTTATTGTTTATTTAAATGTACGCACAATACTTACCTTCTTTTTTGGTTACTAAAGATAACTTTTAATGCACTATGAGAGTTGTGCGCTGTGTTTTTTGTATTTTTGTGTGCTAATAGGGGGGACCAGAACCATCCCTGGTGTCACAGCTGCAGACGCTCCTTATACTTCAATTTTATTCAAGGTCACTTATTAATTACATCACTTTATCACCTCACTTCTATTGATTGTAGTTGCGCACTTATATTTTGTTCACCTTATTCACTACCAACAAGATTCACCTGGCCTGTTATGCCTGCACCAATCTGCTGTGTCTCCCTGTAGCTCTTCCTGTCCCGCCTCCGTTCCTAATTGGACCTTCCTGCTTTATATAGCTCCTCTCTGCTCTCAGTCTTTGCTCGACATAGTCTCTGTATGGAAGTACTTCTGGATTCTCTCAGTGTTTTCACAGGTTCTGACGCGGCTTGTACGACTACCCCCTCTGGCTCTCGATCTCGGCACTCCTGGACAACACTCACTCTGGAAACCCCTTGAACACGGCTTGGACTACGACCTATCTACGCTCTCCACTCCCTGACCTCAGCAAGGCATTCTTCACTCTATCTCTATAACCGGTACCGGCAAGTATTATCTACCTTACTACACCTGGCCTGGCAACACTTTATACCACACTCCAGACACGCTCCCTTCGCTGCGGGTGCGTGTATTACCACTTCCCCCTTCAGCTCAGGGGACGGGTCTGGTCTGTGGGCAGCACCGGCGTAACAGATGTCCCTCCAGAAATTCAGGTATACAGTCTGTTTTTCCAGCATTAGATGCTGTGTGTGGCTCAGGGAACGTCCTCCCTCTCCTGGCAGCAGACACATGAGCTATTCCACCAAACGTAGCTCCTTGAAACCACGTGCCCTACGTGTACGCGTTTCTTCCGAATGACGGATTTCATCAGGGGATAACGAGCATTCTAATTGGGCTACTATTTAAAGGAGTTTCCATCCAATTGAAAAATTCAAGTAAAATACGCCCAATATTGCCGTAAATTGGGTCATCTGTGCTAACCATATTGAGTTGTAATTGAACTACTTAGTACATATTAACTTATAACTATATAAAACATAATGATGTACAGTAGATAAGATGAAATATAATCAAAATACAGACATACATAGATTTCACATTTGTAAGCATGTAACTGCAAATATATATTAAAAACAACGTTATCAACTAGTTTTTAGAAGTTGCTATGTTTATATTAAATT
This sequence comes from Ascaphus truei, assembly GCA_036426205.1. Taxonomy (NCBI): domain Eukaryota; kingdom Metazoa; phylum Chordata; class Amphibia; order Anura; family Ascaphidae; genus Ascaphus; species Ascaphus truei. Next base: position 44,818 of record WSYH01000607.1, read on the forward strand.
GTTATCCTTTATTAATTGGTAAATGAATAATAGATAATTGCAGTCACATGATTGTGAAGCAATATTTTTTTAATGTAAAATCTGGAATTAATAAAATGACAGAGACATAGAAATTCATTATTACAATGTTAGTAAATGTTTACTTTTAATTTAGATGCATATATAATAATATTTTGCATCATTATGATATAGGCTTTTTTGGATAGTATAGATATAATGAAATAAACATATAAGTGAGATATAAGATTATTGTTTTCAAAAAATTCAATTAACCGTTTAAACACTGTGTTGAATAGCTTGTATCTTAATAAAATTTACTTAGAAAAGCAATTGTATATTGATCAAAAGTTGATTACTGAGGACTTCCGGTGACGTCAAGGACTTCCGGTGACGTCACCGCCGATGGTTAGCTAGGAAGAGAGCTCCCGGCACCCTCGCATAAAAGCTATCAGAATAGGCATTTTCCCCCACCCCAAAATCCCCCGAATTTGATACGCACCCCAGCAGCTAACATCAGGAAGATGACGGGGAAGGCTCAAAAACGGAACCCAAACCCAGTCACCAAATTTTTCGCTCCGACACAGCGCCAGGCAGATATCAGCCCTGAAGGACAAGATGGCGCCGAGAGGAACCGGAGCACGAGGCGCGCAGCGGCCGACATAGCCCACCTGAGACGGACCCCCCCGTTCTGAATAAAGAATTTTTTGACTCACTCATAGTCAAAATGAGGAGGGGGGTACAGGAGGACACAGAGAAGGCCCTCCAGACCATACGAGCCGAGGTGGGAGCGCTGACGGAAAGAACTGAGAACCTAGAGGCGAAAATGGAGGGAGTATCCAACGCGCAGGCCGAGACCAATGAGGAGGTCTCAAGATGTGGGGACGCAATCCGCGACTTGCAAAATGCCCTCGAGGACCTCAAGAACAGGGAGAGGAGGCAGAACATCCGCCTCAGAAACATCCCTGAAGCCATCACCCATGAAGAACTGCAACCCTATCTCTGCAGACTCTTTCTACAATTGGTGCCTGACCTATCTGAGCACGATCTTCACGCCGACCGGGCACACCGAGCCCTGGGCCCAAAACCGTCGGACCCCAACCGGCATAGAGATGTAGTGCTCAGAATGCACACCTATTCAGCAAAAGAGCGGATCATGGCGGCTGCCAGAGATCTGCGCTCCGTGACGATGGATGGAGTGGCCATCCAGCTCTTTAACGACCTTTCCCACCTAACTGTGAGTAAAAGAAAAGCGCTGAGACCACTTACTTCCCACCTAAGAGACCAAGGGGTTAGATACCGTTGGGGATTCCCATTTAAGCAAGTGGTGCACCGTAATGGACGCCACTACATGGTGTCTGCCCCTGAAGATGCGAGAGATTTCCTCAAAGCACTAGGGATCCCCCCTCCACAGAAGAGCAACCGCCCCCCCAACTGATGCGGCGACTGAGACAGACCCCCAGGATACCCCCGTGCATCGGAGAGGCTGGCTAGTCAACGACTTCGCTGAACCCTCTGGGGGGTGTGGCCTAGCGCTACGTCGCATGTCCTGCTCTCAATTCTATTGAGAGCAGGAGAAACTCTCGCCACAGCGCTGCGGCCCCCCCTCGCAGCGGGCCCGGCGCCATTGAGGGGAGGGCTCTCGTAGCATGCGGGGCCTCAGCCTAAGGCTGAGTCCATGCCGCCTGCTGGCGTGCTGAGGCGCAGGGAAAGCGGGTGCTTTCCCTGGCCTTGCGGTTGCTTACCGCACGCGCTGTCAGCGGGCCGTCAGGGGGCGGGCGCGTCACTGGCCAGGGGCGGGCCAGTGACGTCACGGAGCTGGTTCGCCCTCATTGGGCGAACCACTCACGTGACCGGCCTGTCGCGCCGGTAAGCGGCGGAATTTTAAATTCCCCTAAGACCTGCGCTTCCGCAAGCGCGCGGAAGCACAGGCGAGCCCCTACTAAAGCCGCTCTAATTGTGGCTGTAGGGGCTCAGTGCTGAGCGCGCTTCCGCCAGCAAGCACTTAACATGGCCGAGGCCTAAGACACGTGAATGTGCTCACAAGTGATATTCTTTATTGGCTATATGCTAACGGTGGAGGTTTTTTGTCTTTTCATCCACCATAACTTAAAATGTTGTAACTTAAAATGGTGTGTGTGTGTCAGTGTGTGTCACTAGACTAGTCCTGTCAACTCCCAACCAAATAAAATGTTGCAGCAGTGAAGGAGTTACATGGTCACGTGCTAGCCAGTGACGTCACATTCGCGCGCGGCGCAGACCTCCTTTTCCCTTTCCGGGCCCAACACTTTCCTGCGCGTGCGCCCGTCACCTCGCCCCACTCCCGCCCCGCGCTCCCCTCTCTGCGTTTTCCCCTGCGTCCTACGTCAGACCCTCTAACGTAACGTGCGTGGAAGAGGACACTGCGGGATCGTGGGGAGGGGGAGCAGGTCGCTGCCACACAGAGTAAAATAATGAGGGCCACACTTCAGCCCAAATCCATTGACCCTGCATGTAAAATAGCGCCAACCAATATGAACGGAGGGAGGGAGAGGGTTTCCTTCCTTTCTCCCCGTGGTTAATCCACCTTGTGACGATTTCTTGCCCACCACACCTCCCCACAATGGTACGGTCCCTCATAAACCACGCCCACTCCCTCCAGAACCCCGCCCCCTTCCCCACCTGTCATTAACACCCCCCCCCCCCTCCCTAACCAACTTCTTTTATTTTCGCGCGTAAACAAAAAGCGCGGGAGAGAAGGGGCGTGGCCACGTCTAGCGCTCACCCACCGCTTTCCAGCTTCAAACGAACAAAACAACAAAAAAAAAAGCAGAGGCGGCGACTCGTTGTCTCGCGCCGCGGTTGTTGTTGATTGGTGCTTGCTGCTGCTGCACGGCACGCGCCTCGCTTACCTCGCGCTCTGGGTGTCCGGCGGCTCGCGCACTTTCCCGCCGAAACCGCGGTCCCGCGCGCGCGCACGCACACCTCCCCAGCCCGCCCGTCTCCCGGTTTGAATTGGAGCTTTGGGAGTTATTTTTAAACCGTTCGGTGCGGAGGTTGTTTCCCGCGCCTTTATTTAATGCTGTATTAGCGGAGACCCGGCGGTGGTTGTTATTTATTGAGCCGCGGCCCCTCTCCTCCCTCCCGGAGCGGATTATATATAGATATAGAGCGTGTTTTATTAGCTGTACACAAGAGAAGGTGATGCCGGCTCAGGTCGCCTCGCTCTCCCTCCCCGAGAACGTGAAGAAGCGGTAAGGGTGTGTGTGTCTGTATGTGTAGCTGGTGTGTGTCTGTATAGCTGGTGTGTGTATACCGTGTGTCTCTTGCCCCGGCGCTGTGCGGCTGCGCTATGCTGCGCTCCTCGCCACACGGGAGATAACATTATAACACAGAAGGGAATCGGCGCTATAATATAATATAATATAATGCAGAAATATAATATAATATATGGCAGAAATATAATATAATATAATGCAGAAATATAATATAATATAATGCAGAAATATAATATAATATATGGCAGAAATATAATAATATAATATAATGCAGAAATATAATATAATATAATGCAGAAATATAATATAATATAATGCAGAAATATAATATAATATATGGCAGAAATATAATAATATAATATAATGCAGAAATATAATATAATAATATACAGGCATACCCCGCATTAACGTACGCAATGGGACGTTGTATGTAAAGTGAAACACCCCTTTTCCCCACTTATCGATGCATGTTCTGTACGGCAATCATCATATACGGGCATAACTGATGTAAATAGCGCATGTGTAACAGGCTGTATAGTCTCCCCGCTTGCGCACAGCTTCGGTGCAGGTAGGGAGTTCAACTTTGCTGTTCAGGACGTGCAGACAGGCGCATGCGTGAGCTGCCGTTTGACTATTGGGTGATGTGTACTTACTCGCGAGTGTACTTAAAGTGAGTCCTTAAAGCGGGGTATGCCTGTATATATAATATAATGCAGAAATATAATATAATATAATATAATGCAGAAATATAATATTATAATATAATATAATATAATGTAGAAATATAATATAATAATATAATATAATATAATGCAGAAATATAATATAATATAATAATATAATATAATATAATGCAGAAATATAATTAATGCAGAAATATAATATAATGCAGAAATATAATATAATATAATACAGAAATATAATATAATAATATAATATAATATAATGCAGAAATATAATATAATGCAGAAATATAATATAATATAATGCAGAAATATAATATAATATAATGCAGAAATATAATATAATATAATGCAGAAATATAACCGCGTTTCTCTTCCATGTTAGTGATGAAACGCGTTATTTTTCTGCTTCTGCACGACATGTTTCCGTTACGTGGAGACGTTTGCCCGTGGCCGCGGGTCTGACTGTTTCACGCTGCTGGTCTCGTTCTGCGTCTCTGTTGACTCTTCCATGCGAACGACTTTAACCCCGCTGCGCGCGGATACTTTGTGCTGAGCACACGCGTGACGTGGGCTGGCTGGGCACGTCCGTCCAAAGCGTGGGGGGGGGGGGGGGGGGGTCAGAGATTTGATCATGGCCCTAAACAGTCGCGTGCGAACGGATACAGAGGTCGCTGCGGACCCTGATCCCAAGAGCTTACAAACCAGACGGAAACTGTAGGGAGACGCTGACATGCGACGCGTCTGTTTCTCTTCCAGGCTGAAGGATTTGGACGGCGATCAGGATGGGATGACGGAGAAAGTATGTTTCTATTTACAAGGCCGTGAGCGGCTCCAATGAGAGAGCGGGTGGGGGGGGTTCATGTAATTGGGGGCTTTTCAATGAATCATTATGGGGTCTGTTTTTTTTTTTTTTTTGTGGTAACATAACGGGGCCCAAATTATTGGTAAATAACCCCCCCCCCCCCCCCCCCCCCCCCCCCCCCCCCCCAAAGCCAACTTCCTGAAATAACCGTTGTTGGCCGTAAGATAAGTGTTTATTTATTTGTTTACGGTTGGGGATAACGGGATGCAAGTCCAGAATCAAATCTGACTAGTGTCCCCCTGGTTTGGCTGGACTTGTATAGAAATGGAGGAGGGGGAGGGGAGAGTGTATGTTGCATATGCACACGCACACCATGGAGGAAAGGAGCGCTCGTAACTGTACATGTCCCTGACATGGCAGCTTGTCCATCCCGGGTAAACTGAAGCAATACGGGAAGGACGTGGCTCTTATGGACGTGCCCTGTACACTAACTTTATGAACTGCAGGCGTAGCCTGACTTCCTGTCTTTGCTGCCACGTCTGGTTATGTGGTCGCGGCACTGGAGCTACTGAAAGGACCCCCCCTGCAGCGCGTTGGCAGCCGTTGTTCTCCCCAGCGCCGCAGACTCGTCTGCGCCCCCCCCCCCCCACTAGACCTAGTTAACAAAATGATAGTTCTGCGAAGCGCGAGTGCGTGGGGGTGCTGTCTTAGGTGAGCACGCTTGTCCACGTTAACTTCTTGGGATGCCCGAGGACATAGCTACTGCATCATGGGGGTCTGGCACCCACAGGAAGCCCATGACGTGGCCGTTAAGAGTGCAGAACGCCATCTCGCCGGGTGAGGCAGGGGGAGAACGCCTTCTCTTCCATGCCGTCTTCAGTGATGACGGGTGAGCGCCGGAGGGGTCATGGTGCCGTGGTACCGCCAGGGTCTGGGGAGTTAATTCCCAGCGTTCAATGCGCCCGAAGTAGATGTCAAAACAAATGTTTTGATCTTGTATAGAAGGTGTGTGCGGGGTATACCCACCTCCGCCAGTCTCTTCGGTTTGCTTAGCGAATGAGGCTGGTTTATTTCCCCCCCCCCCCTGTCCTACACACACACGGCCGTGCGTTGTAGACGCGGTGTACTTAGCCTGTCTCTCCCCTTGCAGGAGTGTGTGACGGAGAAGCTGAGTTTGGTGCAGGAGTTCCTGGAAGCTGCTGCGAAAGAGCAGCTGAGCGATCTGGAGAGCAAGCTGAGCAAAGAGGAGCTGTCTGAGGTACCTCCCCCCCATCCCACGCACGCCGGCCAGATGGGTGTCACCGTAACACCAGCCTCCTCCATGGGGGGGGGGGGGGGGGTAGGGGGGAGAACCAGAGCACGAACCCCATTAATTTCATCTCTTGAGACTGACACGGGCAGAGTTCACATTATGGCGGCGTTTTAAAGGTTGCTAGCCCATAGGAAGCCGTGACATCAGGTTCGGCTTGTTATTGGCCCGCGTGAGCTTTAAACCCCAGCTAGCTGAGTCGGAGCAGCTACCACCACCTGGCCCTCCCTCTTCTTCTCTCTCCCCCCCCCCCCCCCCTCCAGAGACCCCCTGCTTTAATCCTGCGTAAAAAAAGTGTTAAGAAAAATAGCTCTTGGATTGCCTCATTAACGTAGCGGCCTGTGCTGTTTATTAGCCAAGTATATGCACGCCTTTACCTTGTGGGAGCCGGGCAGGGGGGTTCCCCAGACTTATTCAGTCCCCTGGCCTCCGGGGACCTGGTTCTTGAGACGCGACTTGGTTTCTCCACCAAGCCAGAGTGAGCCTGACTGACGTCCAGTAGCTGTGATGTCCCCTTTCTATTGAGGGGTCTCGTGTCTGTATTTGTGTGGGGCTTTTTTATTCTGCTAAAAAGCAGTGTAGGTTGTTGACTTTAATTTTTTAAGGGTGCTTGTGGGGTTTTAGGGGCTGGTTCAGGGGTCACATCTGTGTAATCGTCTTGGTTTCTTTTTTCTAAACCCCACTTATGAGCACCGTCACCTCTGCAATCCTGCCTTTCCCCATTATCTCTTGACGTACAAGTGAACCTTAGGCTGGTTTTCTAGTAGCTGCGTGCGCGCCAGTGCTACCACTCGGGCACGTGAAACACACATTTTGTGTGTATAGAGTTCAGGGCTGTGTGCGACAGATGGGTGTGGCCACGGCGGCTTCGCTGTTTAAAACTGGTTTATCACTGTGTGCATTTAATTTTTTTAAATAAAACACAGTACTCTTATTTCATTAGTATGTATACCGTCCCAAACAGCATAACACCCTATTGAGCCCTAATACCGGGAGGCAAGACGTTCCTATACTTCATACCAGCCACGTCTACTAACCTTTGTTACACACAGATTGTACAAGTTATTTATTTAGTTATTGTAAAAGTTATTTTAGCTATTTATCCCTATTCTGTTGGCACCTATGAAAGCTTCACAGCCTATTGGTGACGTCAAGTGGCAGCATCGTGAAAAGACACTTTTTTTTCCCCCAGAGTCTTTCCTCCGATCTGCCAGCTCAACGCTCACTGCCGTGTGTGCGCGGCCGAACGACATAAAGTCAGGCTTAACACAGCCAGTTATAAGTGCCGTGCGCACGGCGGAGCTAGCGCGCGCGCTATATTACGGGCCTTATGGCTTGATACCTATTATGCATGCATGACATTATCCAGAAACCTTTGCTCATCTTTAAGCAAACCATGCTTCCACGGCCGCCGGGGATTCTGGGTAATCACGTGCAGACGAACACTCTTTACTACTTTTCCATTTTAACATGGATCCCTACAAGCTTACGCATGTCGTAAGTCCTTCGTTTATAAACGGCGTTGACTTGAGACGTTTGGTTTCTTTCTGGCTGCTCCTTTTTTTTGGTTCTCGCTTTCCAACAAGCGTTTACACAGTCCATGTCCCCTGACCTTCATTCACTCTCCGATAGACCAGAGAGGATAAGGGTTAAAGAAAAAGCACTCCCTCGTTCAGAGAAATGACACTTGGAAACAACAAGCTGTGTCTTTGCTACTAGCATGGTTATATTGGTTTTAAGGAAGAGCATTGGGTTGAATTTGCCCACCGTCCACGCCTGGCATGCGGTTGCCCCCTTCGGTGAAGCCTACTCTCCTCCCTTCCAGGAGGGATACCTGACCAAAGTGAAAGCGCTCCTGCACAAGGAGCTGAGCGCGGAGAACGGGGAGCCGGCGCCCAACGGGGAGACCAACGGCTGCGCCCAGAACGGCGCCTGCAGCGACGAAGAGGACGCGGAGCTGCCGGGGGCGGCGTTAACCTCCGCGGCGGGCAAAGGCCGCAAATCCAGGCGGGGCAAGAGCAACGGGGAGAACAAAAGTAATTACCGGTTGTAGGTTCACGTGTCGCTAAGCGGGCGGCGTTAAACCGCTGCTCGTGGTAACTGGCTTTCTGGCAGCGTTATATCAGATTGTATTGTATGTCTTTATTTATATAGCGCCATTAATATACATAGCGCTTCACTGCAGTAATACATGTGGTAATCATATAGATAACAGATAATATAAATAACAGGTCATGGGAATAAGTGCATCAGACATAAAAGTAACATTAAGGAAGAGGAGTCCCTGCTCCGAGGAGCTTACAGTCTAATTGGGAAATTCTGCTAAAGAATTAAGTTATTCCTGGTACTGGTGCACCAAATACACTTTTTTTTCTCTCTCCAGATTATTTATTTCCCATTGTAGCGTCTTATAACACGCCCAAAACATATATAAATTAACCTGTCATCTCGGGTAACGTGGTTGAGAGCCGGGTGGTATTTGGGAGTTGCGCTCACTGGTGACGCCGGGAGCAGCGTGGCGCCTTGTGCCCGGGGCGGTTTGAGCGCTTGCCGAGCGAGGTGCGCAGGTTGCTTAACGAATCGGCGCTTGTCTTCCCCACAGAGTCCCCGGGCCGCGCCCGCGTCACCAGAGGAAGCAGCACCGGCAAACAGCTCACAATCCTCTCCATGTTTTCTAAAGGGTCAGTATTCCAATGAGCAACTCGGCAACCCGGCGTCCACGATACATCGACTTGGTGACAACTAGGGTTGTTTTGTATGTGTGTGTTCTCCCCACACAATCTTCCCGCCCACACACAGCGTACTTTGACCTTTCGGCAGTAGGCCTCGGGTGCTGCGTGCGGAAGTAGGAGTCGGGCCTAACTTCCGGTGGAGCGCTCCAGCAGAAACCCCGGTAGCTGAATGCCGCAGTTGGGCCCAACCTCTGGACTGCACCAGCTGGGCCCGGCAGCGCGCGTTCTCCCCACCATCCGTGAGCCGGCGTCAAGGCACTAAAATACGGGACAATTGTGTCCCCACAGACCTTTTTTCGGGAGAACGTAATGAAGGATAATCCCTGTATATACGGGACGTCTGGCAACCCTAGGGACAACTGTAAAGAAAGCCGAGCTGCCTATGTGCTGTGATCCCAGTCTCCCTCCTGCAGCCCTTTCCCACCGCGTATTTCCCCCCCGTCTATCTCTGCGCAGGGAAGGGCGTTTCTGTCAGACCCAAATCATTTGCAATGTGAGAACTAAACCCCTCCATTTATTTCCCATGGTAAAACCTTCCCATTTCAGGAAACACGGTGGTTCTCCTATGAACCAGTTTATTGCAAATAAATGGTTATCCACAAAAAAGGTCTCCATATTGTGACTGTGGGAAATGACCAATTTTTTTGTAAAATGCTGCCGTTTAAAAACTTAACTCGTAACCGTTTTGTGATTTCCTCCCCCCCCCCCCCCCCCCTTTGGCAGATGGCAAAGCACTTGAGCATTGAAGGGGTTAAATATTGGTTTCTATGAGACGGGTGGATGCAGCAAATCCTCCCCGTGTTGTAGACCTGATCTTTTCATATTGAGTGTTTGGGAGGAGCTGCCCTTCCATGTGTTCAGGGAGGGGGGGGATGTACTAGAATAAGGGATCCGGTCACTACATTGACCAGGAAAACCAGGTGTCAACCCCTTTTTTTCCTTGAGGCAATGCCGGCCGTTTATTAATACCGGGTTGAAGCCGGGGGGTTTCCAGAGGTGAGACCCCATTCATTTCCGCTCCGGGGACCCCCTGCTTCCGGAGATGCCTCGGAAGGGGGGCGCCGGTATCTCCTACAGCTCAGCAGTTTCCAGCTTCCTCGTGGCATGGACCAATAGGAAGCCGCACCTGATGTCTCCGCTTCCTATTGGCCCACAGGGTCCCGCAGTTTTGAAATGGAGACGTGTAGTGAATCCCAAAGTGGCTACGGGCACCACTTGCAAACCTACGTACCTCCGGAAGCAGGGGGTCACTGACATGAATGGGGTTCTGCTCTGTAGACACCCCCCCCGCCCCCCTTTCCCGCTTCAATGCTGTTTTTAAAAAAATGGAAAGGGGAAGAAAAATATAAGAACCGTCTGGGACTGCCCCAGATGGCGTGTGTGTGTGTGTGTAGAGGAGCAGAATGACTCTGGCCCCTGTGCATGAGGCGGGACTGCCCCAGATGGCGTGTGTAGAGGAGCAGAATGACACTGGCCCCTGTGCATGAGCTGGGACTGCCCCAGATGACGTTTGTGTAGAGGAGCAGAATGACACTGGCCCCTGTGCATGAGGCGGCACTGCCCTAGATGGCGTGTGTAGAGGAGCAGAATGACATTGGCCCCTGTGCATGAGGCGGGACTGCCCCAGATGGCGTGTGTGTAGAGGAGCAGAATGACAAATAAACAATATATTGTTCTCCAATACCAAAAGATAACCAATACAAAGAATGTCCCCGGCGCAAAGTGTGGTGATGGAGGAATTACATGTACCCATACAAAGACAGTCCTGGTTGAAAAGTCAGTCTGATGGTAGAAGTTTTCATCAACAATTTGAAGGTAGATTTTCCCCTCTGGCGTAGTCTCCTTACATTTCTGCAATACAGATAGAGAACAAACCATTGCGCAGTATACAGACTCCATTGCCCCAACCTGAAGAGGAAAAATCCCTACTTACAGTATGTCTCTGTTTCAATTCGGGGAATAAATCTGTTCTTTGGCTCTCTCCCTCCACCTTTGAATCTCCAGGCCCCTAGTGGTTCCTAATCGCTCCTCTTCAACTCGGTCGTTCTGCGTCGTCCCAGAGGAGCAGCAATACCCCGCAACACCGTGGTTGGAGAAAATTGAAAGACCAGCCTACAGTGACTCCTCGCAAATTTTATTTAACATATTAAACGCAGCGATGTTACACGCACATTTTGCGAGCAAACATGCCGCTCAGAAATGCCGTGTCCGCAGCTTGTGTCCCTCACGAGTGGTGTTGTTGTTCCACTAGTCGCGCGCCGACCGATCGTCAGTAGGGCAGCGCGCCCGGAGTTCTCCCCACACCACGAGATGCAACACAGGTGCCGGCTGGCGCGACGTGCACTGTACTAAGGCTCCTCCTCCCTACCGTTTTCGTGACGCTAACGTCACTTCCCAGGGGCTGTGTGGGTGGCACTTGAAATGGCCCCCCATCTCTACAATACTGGTCGCAAGAAGTTTTTAGCCTACATTTATCACCTCCTCCCTGGCACGCCCTAGCTTGCGCTTCCATTCCCCATTTTGGGAGCGACGTTTCTGCTCTTACAACAAGATTCCCAGCATTTAAAGCAGAGTTCCAACAATATCGATTCCCCTTCCCCCGCTGTCTGGAGATGGCATCTGTTTCCTCTCCTCCAGTCACTCAGGGAACGGCGAATGGTGACGCAGTTGCGGTGAATCCGGACTCTAGCAGCCGCTACTAACTGTGGACCATAGGCTCTCGTCTCCTTTCTGGCAAGGCCTGGCAGATCCCATCAAGATGAACTTCTCGCCAAACCATCCGCGGATCAATTGGAGGTCCTCATTGATTTGGCTACCTTACGGAAAGTGGATCACGTAATCCAGTACGCCGTCAGAAAGCGTCACGCACTCCTTCCATAACCTTGCAAGTTCCGTTCTCCATACTCCCAGCAGCCTCCTGCTCCCCAGTGCTACCACACCTCTTTCGTCCTGCACTGGAGTTCCAGAGCATGAATTGGGTTACAACGCATCCGGCACAGCCAATCGGCATTTTCGCCACTCCGTGGGATGTGTGTTTCTACTACGATCCATTTACATCTGGTTCGTGAGTGTCCATTGTGGCCTGGGAAACGGGAACACCAGTTAGTACAGAGGGGCTCTCTCTGGGTGTAATGTCCTCCACGTCCCTTCATAAAGATAACTTCATAAGAAACCGTTTACATTTCCCTAAAAAACAAAAAGTCTTCCTTCGCGATAAGTTCAGACTTCTTACCGCCGCTTTCCAATGACGCAGGAGCTGATGAAACTTCGTGGATCTTGAATTCCCAGGGTACCGCATCGCATTAGTGAGAAAGAAGGGTCCCATCGCACTCGTCGGTATCTTGGACGTCCTCTTACCCCCGGGCCCACATCGCCAGAGACGGCTCCCTTGCTTCTGTCCTCTACATCGCAACAAGAATCTAGTTCTCGTGCCATTCACGCTCCTGGGATACCATCACCCTTGTCTTCTGGCTACAGCTTTAACAATCCTCTCATTGGACGGACTTCCTCCGCCCCAATTTCCATGGCGGCCGGGTCAGGCGAGACTCATCAACTGCTGGCCAATTACCTCTGTGCCCGAATTATCCTAACCTTTCCGTTTACATCATTCCGGGACTTTTTCACAATACGGTACAGTCAACCTCCTTGCCGCCACACATGACTTACGATTGTCCAATCGATCTGTTCGGTTACTACTCCCTACCCCAGTCCAGCCTACCCCTTGTCCTTTACCAGAATCTCACGCTATGGATGAATATATCCCAAAGAATCTCAAGAAAGTCTTTATTCCGCCCGTCCCTCAATAAACGTCACTATCACTCCAATTCCCCCGCAGGCTGGGTTTTTCTTCGTCAGAAAAGGAACGGGTCGTTGAGAGGCCTTGCAAATGACTCAGGGGTTTTAAACCAATCACTATGAAATAAAACGTTAACCAACCCCCGTCCTCCCCTATTACCGACTGTTCGATAAATTAACAGGGGGCCAAGATTTTTTCCAGTTGGATCTGCGTTGGTGCCTTAACCTGTGCGCATCAAGAAGGGGTATGAAATGGAAGACGGCCTTCAACCGCGTATTGACACTACAATATCCGGTAATGGCCTTTCAGCTTATGTAATGCGCCCAGGCTGTCTTCCAGGATTTCATCAACGACGTCTTGCGTAAGGTACTCAATATTTTTGTTATGTATACTGGATGATTTTCCTGATTTTTTCCAAAGATCTCCAGGAAAACCACATACGCCACCCTCCTATCCTTTCCCGTCTCCGAATCACCATTGGTACGCCAAACGGGAGAAGTGCCCCCTATTCATACGACCTCTACGTTTTCCGTTCCTGGGTTACCTCATTTCCGATGAGGGAGTTATGATGTATCCGGTAAACTTCAAGCCCGTCACTGAATGGCCAAGACCCCAACTCTCTCAAGGCCATAACAAGGGTTTTATGGTTCGCTAGATTATTATTGTTAAGTTATACGGAGTTTTTCCAACCATTGTGGGCACCCCTTACTTCGCTCACCCAAAAAAGGAGCTGATCCTTCTGCTTGGTCATCCGATGCCATCTCGCGTTCGCCACACTCAAGGAAGCTTTATTCCGCACCTATTCTCCGTCCTCGCCGACATTGAACTTCCCTTCGTCCTGGAGGTCGATCTCGTCTGAGTGCGGCTGCTGGTGCCGTTCTTCTCAGAACCCGCCCAAGATAAGTTCATCCCTGTGCATAATCTTTCAAGAAATTCTCGTCTGCCGAAAGAACTATACGTGGTACAGGGAACTGCTGGCCGTGAAGATGGCTCCTTCAAGAGTGGAGACACTTGTGGAGGGGTCGAAAGAGCCGTTTACTATCCTCAGCACGGAAACCACAGAACCTCTTGACACGAAACGCTCGACGCCTTTTTCCACGACAGGCTCGTTGGCCCCTTTTTTTTTTTTCCCGATTCGATTTTCACCTTTCCTATATCCCGGTACCAAGAACGTTAGCGGCAGACTCACCCTCCCGAATACATCTGGAAGAGAAGGCCAGAGATCTTTGGAGACTATCCTTCCACATGGAGAGGATCTCGCCACTCTTCTTTGTAAGCATCTTTGACAAGATTTTGCACTCCCAGAGACGCATTTCCCAAGGGATTTGGTCGTTCCCGACAACAACCTTTTGTACGCTTCCAGATTTGTTCCAGAGGTCCTGTCTTGGGGTCACTCCGCGACACTGCAGGTCATCCGGGTTTTAAGAAGACTACGGATCTCATTCGTCGGAATTTCTGGTGGGCCAAGGTGTCCGATATTCTGGAGTTTACCCGCGCCTGTCCCACGTGCGCTCAAGCAAACTTCTCGTCCAAAAGCCTCAGGTTTTCTTGTTACCCCTTCCGTTCCCGACCGCCTCTGTCCCACATTTCGATGAACTTCATCGTGATTTTTGCCCATGTCCAACGGAATGACACTATCTTTGTGGTCGTGACAGTTTCTTCGAGATGTCCAATTTCATTCCACTTAATGATTACCCACCCTCCCGCGCCCTGCTGATATCTTACGGAGCAGATTTTTCCCCTCGGATTCATGGGACCCTTCGTCCATTGTTTCTGCATAGGTTCTCAGTTCGTATCCAAATTTGGAGATCTTTCACGAAGAAGATGGGATCTCTTCTTCTTTCTCCTTCTGCCTATCATCCCAGTCATGGACAAACGGAGAGACAATCAAAATCATCCCTGGAATAAGTACCAAGAGATGTTTCATATCCGATTTCCAGGAGATTTGGGCTCAACTTCTTCTTGAGAGTCTGCCGTCAATTCTGCCAAAACATAGTCACCCGGGAGTTCGCCCTTCTGTATAAATTAGGGTTCCCCTCACCCTGTCTTCCCATCCCCAACATTCTTCTGGAGTACCAGCCGTAGATGGAACCATTCTTCTTCCCTCCAAACGCATGGTCCCGATCATCTCCCTTCTCCACTCCTCCCGCAGGTCTAACTACGGGCCGATCGTCGGCGTCGTCGTTCTGCGCCCATACAAACCGGGGATGGGGTATGGCTCTCCTCTAAGATATCCCCCTCAGGTACCATCTCCTAAACTGGCAACCCAAGTTCCGGTCCGTTCCTATTTGTGAACAAATTCAATCCCGTGGCATTCCCGGGCTCCAACTACACCCAGTTTGAAGATGTCCACATGTCTTTCATGTGTCCCTCTTAAAAAAAAACCATTTATTCTCCATCACTTCTTTTCGTGATCAGACTCCTGGAACCGTATCCCATGACTGTACAAAATAAAACGAGAAGTACGAGTTCACTCTCTTTTTGGATCTCGCCTATCAAGGGGTCACTCCATTCTTGGTGCAGTGGAAGGGCTTTTGGCCCTGAGAGAGATCCTAGTTCCGCAAATGACATTCAGGCCCGGCTCTTCTTAAGTCCTTCAGGAACAAGTTCCATAGAAACCGTTCTGGGAGAACCGTCCTGAGGCCGTTCCTGAAGAGGGGGGTACTGTCTGAATCGGCGTTCTCCACGCTCCTCACACAGAGCACTCCCTCCCCGCAGGAGCCCCTGGACACACCCAAACAACCTCCTGCCTTACCGCCTCCCCGCCGCCTGCCGCCGTCGCGGATCACTCCCCTCGGCGATTCCGCGTACACACGCCGCGCGCGTCCCACGCCCTCCTCAACGCCCCCACTTGCACCATCCACTGGCTCGTTCACACGCGCGTAACAGTTACGAGCACGCTCAGTCTGCACACTCTTCTTCCCGTCCCCCGGACCTCAGCTCCGCCCCTGCACACTGCCGAGCATACCTCAGGTTTCCAACACGACTCCCGGCCTGTTATGGCCTTCACCAATCTGCATGTCTCCCCGTAGCTCTTCCTGTCCCGCCTCCGTTCCTAATTGGACCTTCCTGTCCCCCCCCCCCCACTGGCTTTATCTAGCTCCTCTCTCTTCTCATCCTTTGCTCGACTAGATCTCTGTATTGAAGTACTTTCTGGATTCTCTCAGTGTTTTCACAGTTCTGGACGCTGCTTGTACTACTAAATACCCCCTCTGGCTCTCGATCTCGGCACTCCTTGACAAACGCTCACTCTGGTACCCCTTGACACACTTGGACAACGACCTATCTCCACTCTCCCTCCTGACCTCCGCAGGGCATTCATCACTCTATCTCTACAACCGTCCCCCGGAAAGTATTGTCCTACGCTTATCGACCTGGCCTGGCACGCTCCATAACACACCGGCCGCTCCTTGCTGCGGGTTCGTGTGTAACACTTCCCCCCTTCAGCTCAGGGACGGTTCTGTTTCTGCGAGCAGCCCCGGCTTAACACTATTTCTTTCTAGACCCTCTACAATCTGGCTTCCGCACTGCTTCACTCTACTGAAACAGCCCTCACTAAACTAACCGACGACCTCCAGCTGGCCAAGACGAGGTCAGTAAACGCTGCTCATATTACTTTTACAAACACTCGACTCTCTGCAGCATTTACACCGTGACCACCCTCTTCTCCTCCTCCACTTCTTCATACTCTTGTATTCGGCACAAGCTCTACCTGGATCTCTCTTACCGCTCCCATCCTCCTTTCAGTGTCTCTTTTTGCTAACACATTCCTCCTCCTCTACTATCGATCTCTCTCCCCCCCCCCCTCCTCTGTGGGGGTATCCCAGGGCTCTGTCCTGGACCCCTTCTCTTCTCTCTTTACAACATCCTTCTCTCTAGGTGACCTAATCACACTTTTGGGGTAAATATCACCTCTATCTGACGACCACAAATTTACCTTCAACCCCTGACCTTACAACAACCTGCTATACAGACCAAAGTTTCTGAATGTCTCTCTGGAAATATCAGCCTGGATGGCATCCGCCGACTGAAACTTACATGGCAAAAACAGAGCTCCTTATACGTCCTCCCAAACCCTGCCCTACTACCTCCCTCCACATTACGTGGAAATACGATCATTACCAGTACCCAAGCACGCTGCCTAGGGTCAACACGCGATTCCTCTCTCACTTCTCCTCTCACATTCAAAAACGTTTCTACAAGCTTGTTGCTTTTTCCTCCACAAATATCACAAAATACCCTTTCCTCTGTTACTCGTCTGCTAAAACTCTGACTCAGCCCTATTCTCTCCCGTCTCGTTACGGCAACCTCCTGCTGTCCGCCTTCCTGCCTCTCACTGTCCCCCCTACATCTATACTAAACGTGCTTCCAGAATCACTTCTGAACTCTTTTCCTAAATCCTGTCCCGCGTCTCCCCTCCTGAAATCCTCTCCTGGCTTCCGATCAATCCCGCATCCACACTCAATTCTCCTCTCCTCCTCACTTGTAAAGCTTTACACTCCTCTGCCTCTCCCTTACATCTTCTCAGCCCTAATTTCTCGCTATGCACCATCCACGACTCTTTCTGTCTCTCAAGGATGTCGTCTTTCTACCCCCTTTGTATCTAAAGCCCTCCTCCGCCGTAACCTTTCTCACTGACTTGCCCCGCACCTCGGGAACTCGCCCCTTCGCCCTCAATATCCGCTAGGACCCTCTCTATCCACCTTTAAGACCACCTTAAGACCCATTTGCTTGAAGCAGCATATGAACGCACTGTGGATATCCTGGACACATGGATACATAAAGCTGCCCCCCTGCAGAACACATTTACGAGAACTCCCCCCTACTGTCCCTCTTAATACTTCTCCTACCTACTATTAGATTGTAAGCTCCTCGAGCAGGGACTCCTCTTACTTAATGTTACTCTTAATGTCTGAAGACTTATTCCCATGACCTGTTATTTATATTATTTATATTCATTACAACATGTATTATTACTTAAGCGCTTTTTTTATGGCGCTATATAATAAAGACAACAATACAATTTTATGGGATGATTTTGTTATCACAACGACTTTATTAATTCTTTTTTTAGACTAATGTGGATTACCATATGTATTACGCTTTGAGCGCTATGTACATTAATGGGCGCTATATAAATAAAGACATACAATACAATACAACATTGCACTATTATTTTTTTATCACCTTCTAAGCACTACTCTTTGTGGTGTGTTATATAATATATAGAGATAGAAATATATATATATACTAGATATACTATATATATCTATATCATATATAGCACCTGTAATATTACTGTATGTTCATTGTGCATGTCTTAGACAGGTCCTGCAACCGCAACCCTGTCTTTCCCCCTTAATCGCCCAGCATACAGCGCTTCCACATATAATATAATCTATATAACTATACTATATATATATATATATATATATATGATATATAATATATAATAATGGCGATGCATCACTTAAATGTGCTCCATGTGAATGATATTCCAGGCAAAAGGTGACACAGTTGTGTGCTCATTTTGCATGTAATTTTTCCCATAATCCCTTGCTGCACAGTGGGAGCACTGTATCTAGTGATAATGGTGAAAGGCGGGGTGCAGACCTATCTAAGAAGGCGGAGCCCCAGTGGCCCCCGCGCAAAAACGCTCTCCCGCCCGCGGGCTGGCGCGCGTGCAGCCGATTCCCGGTCTGCAAGTGAGCTGCAATGAAGAGAACCGGGGGGGGGGGGGGGGGGAACGTGGCCAGGCGTCACCTGGCAGGTTCACACCTCATTGGCTGAATCGCTGGGGGGTGTGGCCTAGCGCTACGGCGCATGTCCTGCTCTCAAATTCTAATGAGAGCCGGAGAAACTCTCGCCACAGCGCTGCGGTCCCCACCCGCTCAGGGGCCACGGCGCCATTGAGGGAGGGCTCTCGTAGCATGCGGGCCTCAGCCTAAGGCGGAGTCCGAGCCGCCTGCTGGCGTGCGAGGCGCGGGAAAGCGGGTGCGTTCCTTCCCTGCCTTGCTGTTGCTTAACGCACGCGCTGTCAGCGGGCCTCAGGGGCGGTCGCTCACTGGCCAGGGGCGGGCCAGTGACGTCACGACTGTCGCCCTCATTGGGCGAACACACTCCACGTGACCGGCCTGTCCTCGCCGTTAATAGCGGACGAATTAAATCCCCTAAGACCTGCGCCTTCCGCATCCGCGCGTAAGCCCAGGCGAGCCCCTACTAAGCCGCTCTAATTGTGGCTGTAGGGGCTCAGTGCTGAGCGCGCTTCCGCCGCAATCACTTTAACATGGCCGAGGCCTAAGACACGTGATGTGCTCACAAGTGATATTCTTATTGGCTAGATGCTAACCGTGGAGGTTTTTTGTCTTTTTCAGCCACCTAACTTAAATGTTTTAACTTAAAATGGTGGTTGTGTCAGTGTGTGTCCTAGACTAGTCTGTCAACTCCCACCAAATAAATGTTGCAGCAGTGAAGGATTAACATGTGCACGTGCTAGCCGTGACGTCACATTCGCGCGCGGCGCAGACCTACCTCCTTTTCCCTTTCCGGGCCCCACAATTTCCTCGCGTGCGCCCGTCACCCACCCTCGCCCCACTCCCGCCCCTCGCTCCCCCTCTCTGCGTTTTCCTGCGTCTACGTCAGACCCTCTAACGTAACGTGCGTTGAAGAGGACACTGCGGGATCGTGGTGAGAGGGGTAGCAGTCGCTGCACACAGAGTAAAATAATGAGGGACCACTTCACCCCCAATCCCATTGACCCTCAGTAAAATAGCGCCAACCACTTATACCGGAGGGAGGGATAGGGTTTCCTTCCTTTCTCCCCGTGGTTAAGTCCACCTTGTGACGATTCTTGCCCACACACACCTCCCCCACAATGGTCGGTCCCTCAGAAACCACGCCCACTCCCTTCCGGAACCCCGCCCCCTTCCCCACCTGTCAATTAACAACCCTCCCCCCCCCTCCCTAACCAATTCTTTATTTTCGCGCAGTAAACAAAATCGGCGGGAGAGAAGGGGCGTGGCCACGTCAGCGCTCACACCACCCGCTTTCTTCCAGCTTCAAACGACAAACACAAAAAAAAAGCAGAGGCGCGACTCGTTGTCTCGCGCCGCGGTTGTTGTGTGATTGTTTGCTGCTTGCTTTCTGCTGCAGCACGGCCACTCGCCTCGCTACCTCGGCGCTCCTGGTGTCCGGGCGGGCTCGCGCACTTCCCGCCTAAACCGCGGTCCCGCTCGCGCTCACGCAACACTCCCCAGCCCCTTCTCCCTGTTTGAATTGGAGCTTTGGGAGTTATTTTTTAACCGTTCGGTGCGGGAGGTTTTTTCCCCGCCTTTATTAATGCTGATTAGCGGGAGACCCGGCTGTGGTTGTATATTTAATTGAGCCGCGGCCCCTCTCCTCCTCCCGAGCGGATTATATATAGATATAGAGCGTGGTTTATTAGCTGTACACAACGAGAAGTGATGCCGTCTCAGGTCGCCTCGCTCTCCCTCCCCGAGAACGGGAAGAACGGTAAGAGTGGGGGGGGTGTCGACGTCAGGGGGTCCCGGCTGTTACGTCACTACTCACACAGGGATCCTGTGGTCTGGTCTCAGAAGTGTGGTCTGTGTATAGGAGTGTGTGGTGTGTGGTGTGTGTGTGTTTGTGTGTATGTATGTATGTTATATATATATATATATATATCTCTATATATATATATCATATATATATACTAATATAGCTAGTGTGGTTTCTTTGGTGTGGTATGTCTGGTATTGTAGTGTCCCTGTATGTGTATCTGGTGTGTTGTGTCCGGTATGTGTAGCTGGTGTGTGTGTCTGTATGTGTAGCTGGTGTGTGTGTCTGTTATGTGAGCTGGTGTGTGTGTGTGTCTGTATGTGTAGCTGGTGTGTTCTGTAATGTGTAGCTGGTGTGTGTTTTCCTGTAATGTGTAGCTTGTGTGGTGTTTCTGTATGTGTAGCTGGTGTGTGTGTGTCGTATGTGTAGCTGGTGTGTGTGTGTGTGTGTCTTATGTGTAGCTGGTGTGTGTGTGTGTGTCTGTCATGTGTAGCTGGTGTGTGTGTGTGTGTTGTCGTATGTGTACGCTGGTGTGTGGTGTGTGGTGATCTGTATTGTGTACTGGTGTGTGTGTGTGTCTGTATGTGTAGCTTGTGTGTGTGTGTGTGTGTGTGTGTAGCTGGTGTGGTTGTGTGTGTTGTGTGTGTAGCCTGGGTGGTGTGTGTGTGTCTGTATGTGTAGCTGGCGTGTGTGTGTATCTGTATGTTAGCTGGTGTGTGTGTGTGTGTTTGTCTGGATGGTTAGCTGGTGTGTGTGTGTGTCTGTATTGTAGCTGGTGTGTTGTGTGTGTCTGTATTGTATCTGGTGTGTGTGTGTGGTGTCTGTATGTGTAGCTGTGTGTGTGTGTGTCTGTATGTGTAGCTGGTGTGTGTGTGTGTGTCTGTATTGTGCTGGTGTGGTGTGTGTGTGTGTGTGGTGTGGTGTTGTTGTGTAGCTGGTGCGTGGTTTGTGTCTGTATGTTTACTGGGTGTGTGTGTGTGTCCTGGATGTGTAGCTGTTGTGTTGTGTGTGGTGGGGGTCGTATGTGTAGCTGGTGTGTGTTGTGGGTCTATATTTTGGCTGGTGTGTGTGTGTGTGTGTCTATATGTGTAGCTGGTGTGTGTGTGTTGTGTCTATGGAGCTTGGTGGTGTGTCTATATGTGTAGCTGGTGTGGTGTGTGTGTGTGTCTGTATGTGTACTGGTGTGTGTGTGTGTGTGTGTCTGTATGTGTACTGGTGTGTGTGTGTGTGTGTGTGTGTCTGTATGTGGACGCTTGTTGTGTGTGTCCTGTATGTGTAGCTGTGTGTGTGGTGTGTGTCTGTATGTGTAGCTTGGTGTGTGGTCTGTATGTGTAGCTGGTGTTTGTGTGTGTAGCTGGTGTGTTTGTGTGTCTGTATGTGTAGCGGGTGTTTGTGTGTGTCTGTAGTGTAGCTGGTGTGTGTGTGTGTCTGTATGTGTAGCTGGTGTGTGGGTGTGTGTGTGGTGTGTGTGTGTGTGTCTGTAGTGTAGCTGGTGTGTGTGGTGTGTGTCTGTTAATGTGTAGCTGGTTTGTGTGTGTGTGTGTGTCTGTATGTTGTACTGGTGTGTGTGTGTGTGTGTGTGTGTGTCTGTATTGTAGCGTGGTGTGTGTGTGTGTGTGTGTGTCTGTATGTGTAGCTGGTGTGTGGTGTGTGTCCTGTATGTGTAGCTGGTGTGTGTGTGTCTGTTGTGTAAGCTGGTGTGTGTGTGTCTGTATGTGTAGCGGTGTGTGTCTGATCTGTATGTGTAGCTGGTGTGTGTGGTTCTGTATGTGTAGCTGGTGTGTGTGGGTCTGTATGTGTAGCCTGGTGTGTGTGTCTGTCAGTGTAGCTGGTGTTGTCTGTATAGCTGGTGTGTGTATACCGTGTGTCTCTTGCCCGGCGCTGTGCGGCTTGGCGCTAAGTGCTGCGCTCTCCTCGCCACACGGATATAACATTATAACACAGAAGGTAATCGGTCGCTATCATAAATATATAATAATGCAGAATATAATATATAATATATGGCAGAAATTATAATATAATATAATGCCGAAATATACTATATATAATGCAAGAAATTCATATAATATATGGCAGAAATATAAATAATATAAATATAGATGCAGAAATATACTATAATATATGCGAAATATAATAATATAATGCAAAATATACTATAGATATATGGCATAAATATAATAAATAAGATATGCAGAAATATAATATAATAATTACAGGCATACCCCCATTAACGTACGCAATGGGACTCTATGTATTAATAAAAAGATGAACCACCCTTTTCCCCACTTCGATGCATTGTCTGTACGGCAATCCGTCATATACGGGCATAACGTGTTAAATAACCGCATGTGTACCAGGCTTATAGTTCTCCCCGCTTGCGCACAGCTTCGGTCAGGTAGGGAGTTCACTTTGCTGTTCAGGACGTGCAGACGGCGACATGCGTAGCTGCCGTTTGCTCATTGGGGATTGTACTTACTCGCGAGTGTACTAAGGGAGTTGCCTTAAAGCGGTCTGCCCTGTGATATATAATATAATGCAGAAATATATATACTATAATATAATGTTCAGAAATATATATTATAATATAATAATAATATAATTATAACTATAATCTAATACTCTACTAATATCATGCAGAAATATAATATAATCATAATACTATAAACATGAAGTAAAATATAATGCAAATATAATATTAATAATATAATCTACTGCCAGAAATATAATATAACTAACTACTATAAATATACTATAATGCCGAAATTATAATATAAATATACCTATTATATAATGAAATTAATTAAAATAAGAATATGTATGAATATAATATAATGAATATTATAATAAGCCAATCAATAAATATTAATAATATAATATAATGCGAGAAAGATAATATTTAGCAGGAAATATAAATAATAATAGTATATATAAGCACTATAATATAATATTCATAATCGAATAATATTATCTATTGACATAATATATTATTAGAAATTAATATATTTTAGCTACTTAGCAGATATAATATAATGCAGAAATTAAATATAATATAATACAGAAATATAAATAATAATATAAATAAATAATGCAGAAATATAATAATGCAGAAATATAATATAATATAAGCGAAATATAAAATATATATGCAGAAATATAATATAATAATAATAGAATGCAGAAATATAACCGCTTTTCTCTCCTGTTAATGATGAAACGCGTTATTTTCTGCTTCTGCACGACATGTTTTCCGTTACGTGGAGACTTTTGCCCGTGGCGCGGGTCGACTGTTTCACACTGCTGGTCTCGTTCTGCGTCTCTGTTGTCTTCCATGACGAACGACTTTAACCCCCGCTGCGCGCGATACTTTGTGCTGAGCACAGACGCTGACGTGGCTGGCTGGGCACGTCCGTCCAAAGCGTGGGGGGGGGATGGGGGGGTCAGAGATTTGATCATTGGCCTAACCAGTCCGTCGACGGATCGAGGTCGTGCGGACCCTGATCCAGAGCTACAAACCAGACCGGAAACGTAGGGAGACCTGACCTGCGACCGTCTGTTCTCTTTCCAGGCTGAAGGATTTGGACGGCATCAATGAGGTGGGATGGGGACGCGAGAAAGTATGTTTCTATTTACAAGGCCTGTGAGCGGGCTCCAATGAGAGAGCGTGTGGGGGGTTTCAGATGTATGGGGGCTTTTCAATGAATCATTATGGGGTCGGTTTTTTTTTTTTTTTTGTGTAATAACGGGCCAAATTATTGTAAATAACCTCATCCCCCCCCCCCGCCCCCCCCCCCCCCAAAACAAAGCCATTCCTGAAATAACCGTTGTTGGCCGTAAGATAGTGTTTTTATTTATTTGTTTCGGTTGGGGAAACGGATGCAAGTCCAGATCAAATCTGACTAGTGTCCCCCTGGTTTGGCCTGGACTTTAACTAAAATGGAGGAGGGGAGGGGGAGTGTAGTTGCATATGCACACGCACCACCATGGAAAGGGCGCTCGTAACTGTACATGTCCTGACATGGCAGCTTGCCATCCGGGTAAACTGAAGCAATACGGGAAGGAAGGGGCTTTATGAGCGTGCCCTGTACACTAACTTTATGACCTGCAGGCTAGCGACTTCCTGTCTTTGTGCCCGTTGGGTTATGTGGTCGCGGCACTGGAGCTCTGAAAGGACCCCCCCTGCAGCGGTTGGCCACCGTTGTTCTCCTCCCAGCGCCGCAGCACTCGTCTGCGCCCCCCCCCCCCACTAGACTAGTTACAAAATGATAGTTCTGCGAAGCGCGAGTGCTGGGGGTGCTGTCTTAGGTGAGCACGCTTGTCCACGTTTAACTTCTTGGGATGCCGAGGACTAGCTACTGCATCATGGGGGTCTGGCACCCACAGAAAGCCCATGACGTTGGCCGTAAGAGTGCAGAAAAAGCGCCATCTCGCCGGGTGAGGCAGGGGGAAAACGTCCTCTCTTCCATGCGTCTTCAGGTGATGACGGGTGAGCGCCGGAGGGCATGGGTGCCGTGGGTACCCGCCAGGGTCTGGGGAGTTAATTCCAGCGTTCAATGCGCCCGAAGTAGATGTCAAAACAATGTTTGATCTTGTATAAGGATGTGTGCGGGGGTTATACCCACCTCCGCCAGTCTCTTCGGTTTGCTTAGCGAATGAGCTGGTTTATTTCCCCCCCCCCTGTCCTACACACACACGGCCGTGCGTTGTAGACGCGGTGTACTTAGCCGTCTCTCCCCTTGCAGGAGTGTGTGACGGAGAAGCTAGTTTGGTGCAGGTTCCTGGAAGCTGCTGCGAAAGAGCAGCTGAGCGATCTGGAGAGCAGCTGAGCAAAGAGGAGCTGTCTGAGGTACCTCCCCCCCATCCACGCACGCCGCCAAATGGGTGTCCACCGTAACACCAGCCTGCCTCCAGGGGGGGGGGGGGGTAGGGGGGAGAACCAGAGCGACGAACCCCATTAATTTCATCTCTTGAGACTGACACGGGCAGAGTTCACATTATGGCGGCGTTTTAAAGGTGTAGCCCATAGGAAGCCGTGACATCATGCGGCTTGTTATTGGCCCGCGAGCTTTAAACCCAGCTAGCAGTCGGAGCAGCTAACCACCACACCCTCCTCTCTCTCTCCCCCCCCCCCCCCCTCCAGAGACCCCCCTGCTTTAAATCCTGCGTAAAAAAAGTGTTAAGAAAAATAGCTCTTGGATTGCCTCATTAACGTAGCGCCTGTGCTGTTATAGCCAAGTATATGCACGCCTTACCTTGTGGGAGCCGGCAGGGGGTTCCCAGACTTATTCAGTCCCCTGGCCTCCGGGACCCTGGTTCTTGAGACGCGACTTGGTTTCTCACAACAAGCCAGAGTGAGCCTGACTGACGTCCAGTAGCTTGATCCCCTTTCTATGAGGGGTCTCGGGTCTGTATATTTTGTGTGGGGCTTTTTATTCTGTAAAAAGCAGTGTAGGTTGTTGACTTTAATTTTTTAAGGGTGCTTGTGGGGTTTTAGGGCTGGTTCAGGGGCCCATCTGTGTAATCGTCTTGGTTTTTTTTCTAAACCCCACTTATGAGCACCGTCACCTCTGCAATCCTGCCTTTCCCCATTATCTCTTGACGTACAAGTGAACCTTAGGCTGGTTTCTAGTAGCTGCGTGCGCGCCAGTGCTACCATCTCGGGCACGTGAACACACATTTTGTGTGTATAGAGTTCGGCTGTTTGCGACAGGGGTGTTGGCCACGTGCTTTCGCTGTTTTAAAACTGGTTTAATCACGGGTGCATTTAATTTTTTAATAAAAACACAGTACCTCTTATTTCAGTAGTAGTATACCGTCCCAAACAGCATCACACCCTATTGAGGCCCATACCGGAGCAGACGTTCCTATACTTCATAATCCCACCAGTCTACTAACCTTTGTTAAACACACAGATGTAAGTTATTTTTAGTTTTGTAAAAGTTATTTTAGCTATTTATCCCTATTCTGTTGGCACCTATTAAAGCTTCACAGCCTATTGGTGACTCAAGTGGCAGCATCGTGAAAAGACACTTTTTTTCCCCCAGAGTCTTCCTCCGATCTGCCAGCTCACGCTCACTGCCGTGTGTGGCGCGACCAACGACATAAAGTCAAGCTTAACACAGCCAGTTATAAGTGCCCGTGCGCACGGCGGAGCTACGCGCGCGCTATATTACGGCCTTATGGCTTGATCCCTATATGCATGCATGACATTAATCCAGACCTTTGCTCACTTTTAAGCAAACACATGCTTCCACGGCCGCCGGGGATTCGGGGTAATCACGTCAGACGAACACTCTTTACACTTTTCCATTTTAACATGGATCCCTACAAAGCTTACGCATGTCGTAAGTCCTTCTGTTATAAACGGCGTGACTTGAACGTTTGGTTTCTTTCTGCGCTCCTTTTTTTGTGGTTCTTCTCTCGCTTCCAACAACTTTACACAGTCCAGTCCCCTACCTTCATTCACTCTCCGAGGACCAGAGGATAAGGTTTAAAGAAAAGACTCCCTCGTTCAAGAAATGACACTTGGAAACAACAAGCTGTGTCTTTGCTACTAGCATGGTTATATGGTTTTTAAGGAAGAGCATTGGGTTGATTTGCCCCCGTCCACGCCTGGCATGCGGTTGCCCCCTTCGGTTGGAAGCCTACTCTCCTCCTTCCAGGAGGGATACCTGACCAAAGTGAAAGCGCTCCTGCACAAGGAGCTGAGCGCGGAGAACGGGGACGGCGCCCAAGGGGAGACCAACGGCTGCGCCCGAACGGCCCTGCAGCGACGAAGAGGACGCGAGCTGCGGGCGGCGTTACACTCCGCGGCGGGCAAAGGCCGCAATCCATCGGCGGGCAAGACAACGGGGAGAACAAAAGTATACCGGTTGTAGGTTCACGTGTCGCTAAGCGGGCGGCGTTAAACCGCTGCTCGTGGTAACTGGCTTTCTGGCAGCGTTATATCAGATTGTATTGTATGTCTTTATTTATATAGCGCCATTAATATACATAGCGCTTCACTGCAGTTAATCATGTGGTAATCATATAGATAACAATAATATAAATACAGTCATGGGAATAAGTGCAATCAGACATAAAGTAACATTAAGGAAGAGAGTCCCTGCTCCGAGAGCTTACAGTCTAATTGGGAAATTCTGCTAAAGAATTAGTTATTCCTGGTACTGGGCAACCAAATACACTTTTTTTCTCTCTCCCAGTTATTTATTTCCCATTGTAGCGTCTATAACACGCCAAAACATATATAATTAACCTGTCATCTCGTAACGTGGTTGAGAGCCGGGTGGTATTTGGGATTTGCGCTCACTGGTGACGCCGGGAGCAGCGTGGCGCCTTGTGCCCGGGGCGGTTTGAGCGCTTGCCGAGCGAGGTGCGCAGGTTGCTTAACGAATCGGCGCTTGTCTTCCCCACAGAGTCCCCGGGCCCGCCCGCGTCACAGAGGAAGCAGCCCCGCAAACAGCTCACAATCCTCCCATGTTTTAAAGGGTCAGTATTACCATGAGCAACTCGGCAACCCGGCGTCCACGATACAATCGACTGGTGACAATAGGTTGTGTTTGTATGTGTTGTGTTCTCCCCCACACACCTTCCCGCCCACACACAGCGTACTGTTGACCTTTCGGCAGTAGGCTCGGGCTCTGCGTGCGGAAGTAGATTCGGGCCTAACTTCCGGTGGAGCGCTCCACAGAAACCCCGGTAGCTGAATGCCGCAGTTGGGCCCAACCTCTGGACTGCACCAGCTGGGCCCGGCAGCGCGCGTTCTCCCCCACCATCCTGAGCCGCGTCAAGGCACTAAAATACGGGACATATGTGTTCCCCACAGACCTTTTTTCGGGAGAACGTAATGAAGGATAATCCCTGTATATACGGGAC
This sequence comes from Ascaphus truei, assembly GCA_036426205.1. NCBI lineage: Eukaryota > Metazoa > Chordata > Amphibia > Anura > Ascaphidae > Ascaphus > Ascaphus truei. The sequence goes on from WSYH01000607.1 coordinate 72,826, forward strand.
GTCTGCAACCCAGGGACAACTGTAAAGAAAGCCGAGCTGCCTATGTGCTGGTGATCCCAGTCTCCCTCCTGCAGCCCTTCCCCCACCGCGTTTTCCCCCCCGTCTATCTCTGCGCAGGGAAGGGCGTTCTGTCAGACCCAAATCATTTGCAATGTGAGAACTAAACCCTCCATTTATTTCCCATGGTAAAACCTTCCCATTTCAGGAAACACTGGTTTCTCCTATGAACCAGTTTATTCAAATAAATGGTTTCCACAAAAAGGTCTCCATATTGTGACTGTGGGAATGACCATTTTTTTGTAAAATGCTGCCGTTTAAAAACTTAACTCGTAACCGTTTTGTATTTCCCCCCCCCCCCCCCCTTTGGCAGATGAAAGCACTTGAGCATGAAGGGGTAAATATTGGTTTCTATGAGACGGGTGGATGCAGCAAATCCTCCCCGTGTTGTAGACCTGATCTTTTCATATGATTGTTTGGGAGGAGCTGCCCTTCCATTTGTTCAGGGAGGGGGGGATGTACTAGAATAAGGGATCCGGTCACACTTGACCAGGAAAACCAGGTGTCAACCCCTTTTTTTCCTTGAGGCAATGCCGGCCGTTTATTAATACCGGGTTGAAGCCGGGGGGTTTCCAAGGGTGAGACCCCATTCATTTCCGCTCCGGGGACCCCCTGCTTCCGGAGATGCTCGGAAGTGGGGGCGCCGTATCTCCTACAGCTCAGCAGTTTCCAGCTTCCTCGTGGCATGACCATAGGAAGCCGCACCTGAGTCTCCGCTTCCTATTGGCCCACAGGGTCCCAGTTTTGAAATGGAGACGTGTAGTGAATCCCAAAGTGGCTACGGGCACACTTGCAAACCTACGTACCTCCGAAGCAGGGGGTCACTGACATAATGGGGTTTCTGCTCTGTATGACCCCCCCCCGCCCCCCTTCCCGCTTCAATGCGTTTTTAAAAAATGGAAAGGGGAAGAAAAATATAAGAACCGTCTGGGACGCCCCAGATGGCGTGTGGGTGTGTGTGTAGAGGAGCAGAATGACTCTGGGCCCTGTGCAGAGGCGGGACTGCCCCAGATGCGTGTGTAGAGGAGCAGAATGACACTGGCCCCTGTGCATGAGGGGACTGCCCCCAGATGACGTTTGTGTAGAGGAGCAGAATGACACTGGCCCCTGTGCATGAGGCGGCACTGCCCTAGATGGCGTGTGTAGAGGAGCAGAATGACTTGGCCCCTGTGCATAGCGGGACTGCCCAGATGCGTGGTGTGTAGAGGAGCAGAATGACATTGGCCCCTGTTCATG
>WSYH01000607.1:74123-106305 GCA_036426205.1 Ascaphus truei
TACATACATTGGCCCTGTTCCTGAGGGCGGACTGCCCCAGATGGCGTGTGGTGTAGAGGGCAGAATGAAACTGGCCCCTGCTGAGCTGGGACTGGTCCCAATGGCGTGTGGTTGTAGAGGAGCAGAATGACACTGGTCCCTGTGATGAGTCGCACTTCCCGCTTAGAGGCGTGTGTGTAGAGGAGCAGATGACATTGGCCCCTGTGTGATGCTGGGACTTGCCCCAGATGGCGTGTTTAGAGAGCAGAATGACATTTTGCCCCTGTGCATGAGGTGGACTGCCCCAGATGACGTGTGTGTAGAGGAGCAGAATGATGGCCCCTGTGCATGAGGCGTGACTGCCCCAGATGGCGTGTGTGTAGGGAGCAGAATGACACTGGCCCCTGGCATGAGTGGGACTGCCCCAATGCGTGGTGTAGAGGAGCAGAATGACACTGGCCCCTGTGCATGAGGTGGACTCCCCAGATGGCGTGGGTGTAGAGGAGCAGAATGACACTGGCCCCTGTGCATGAGCTGGGACTGCCCCAGATGGCAGGTGTGTAGAGGAGCAGAATGACACTGGTCCCTGTCATGAGCGGATGCCCAGACATGTGTGTAGAGGAGCAATGACACTGGCCCCTGGTCATGAGCTGGACTGACGCTTCCATTCTTCCTTACTAGGCCCAGTAAACAAAATCCAATGATGTTAATGGTGAAGTGAAACCAGACGTTGAAATGCCAGTGGAAAAGGAGCTAGAAAAGGGGAGGAAAAAGAGAGTACTTCAAGGACAATCCTCCAATCCCCTTACCTAAAACAACCATTTTTTAACCTTGTATGAACAGGGGTGTCCTCGGAATTTAACCCTGAACTTAACAAGAGCAAATGCTCTCCAAGGGAATTTCCGAGCTGAACCGCGTGATTTGGCTCCCGAGATGCCTCAAGTGCTGTCCCGTGGGCCAGTTGGGGCTGCAAGGGACGTCACGACTTCCTATTGCCTGCGGGACATTAAACCGGTAGTCCCAACTAGCCCACCGGACCGTTTCCCGCTCTCCCCCTAAGGAGATAGTATCTCGGGAAGCAGGGGTTCAGCAGACTGGAGACTTCCCCTCTAGTCAATTTTTTGGGACACGGCCCTAGATTTCTTTCCCTGGCACTTTCTTGCTTGATTATCGGGGGCTCCTTTTGTTTGGCAGCCCCGTCATGGGAATATTTTGCACGTTATATTTTTGTATGTATGTTTTGAGGCGCCATTAACCCCATGGAGTATAAGAAATTTAATGTACTGAATCTGGTATATAAATACTTTAAACCCTTTTTTTTTTCCATTGTAAACTAATCTTGGGCTAAACCGGCAGTGTCCATATGAATGAAATGTTCTGGGCTCATTCGTGGACCCCTATACTAAAGTACAGGCATACCCCGCTTTAAGGACACTCACTTAAGTACACTCGCGAGTAATGTACATATCGCCCAATAGGCAAACGGCAGCTCACGCATGCGCCTGTCAGCCGTCCTGAACGCAATACCAGCTCCTACCTGCACCGAAGCTGTGTGCAAGCGGGGAGACTAGAGCCTGTACAATCTGTTTTTACATCAGTTATGCACGTTATGACGATTGCAGTACAGTACATGCATCGATAAGTGGGGAAAAGGTAGTGCTCACTTTAAGTACATTATCGGTTTACATACATCTCCGGTCCCTGCGTACGTTAATGCGGGTTATGCCTGCACTGGTTTCCACAGTGTATATTACAGTATTTGTTCTTGTTTTTTTGAGCAGAGGAGAAAGGCTGAAATCGACACAGATGAGGGAGAAGGGTACGGGGCATCTTCTGTTAAACCTCCTCGGACACGAGTTTCTTTAGAGTTTAAGCTTTGTCCAGTTTGGCGTGATATGTTGCACAGGGCGCTCTCCTAAATGGTAACGGTCGCATCGATACGGTGGTTTCTTTTTCCCCCTGTAGTGTTTTGCTTTTATTGGGAATACTCCCATGGTAAATGTAAATACAAATATAGGAATAGCGGCACCACGCTGTTTGTATAAATAAATGAAGGATTCCCTCACTGGTGCTCACCCTCAGTCGGTGCCGGCGTCTCGAAGCTGGATCCAGAAAGGTGTCAACGTTTTTTGCAATGGAAGCAGCACAGGAGCCTTGAATGTCAGTAATTACTCTATTTTCAAGAGCGTAAGAGGGCGTAAGGCTGCGTCCATACGGGGCACCTGCACGCCGAGCGATCAGACCGCCTAAGGGCAGTGATCGTGTCTATATAGCGTGGCACGGGAGGGGGGGCACGATGCCTTGAAATCAGTCAAAACTGATTTCTCGCGCGATAGGTCGATCACATGAGCGGTTCGCCCCAATGAGGGCGAACCAGCTCCGTGACGTCACTGGCCCCGCCACAGACACGCCCCCCCCGGACGGCACACGTAAGGCCAGGGAAAGCACCCCTTTCCCTCAGCCTCCGCTTTCCCTCACCTCCTCCACGGCTGCAGTGTCTAACGGACGCAGCCTACGTGTGTCTTTCAGGACCAGTTGTCCTTTCCTCGGACCGTCTCCTGGACTAGGAGGACAAGGGGTCCTGAACGTCACATTTATGCTCTCTTGCAGTCTGAATGCAAGGAAGTTTAGTTGCATTCAAGGCTCTGTGCTTCTTTGGAAAGTTTTTTTGCAATGTAAATATTAGATCATTGTATCGCACCTATCTGGTGCCTTAAGTGGAGGGAGTGGCTCATGCCTTTAGAGGCACTCTTGGCGCAAAAAAACCCGTAATGTTTGAGCGCAGGGGGTTTCTGGAGCCGAACCACGTTTATTCAGCTTTGGGGACCCCTTGTTTCCGAGATACTTGCATCGTAGCAGCTCCGGCTGGCGATTTCAATATGTGGTTTAAAAGTCCGTGGGCCAATAGAAGCCGCAATGTCATCTCTTGTGTCTTCCTATACGCTCACATGACGCAGGAGCTTTGACTGCGCAGAAGATCGACCGCCCATACAGAGATGAGTATATTGACGCAGGCTGCTGAAATCAACGCAGTCCAGCTCCGGAAACCCCCCCCCCCCCCCCCTGCTTCAAAGCGTTAATAAACCTCATGTCGCCTGGGGTGCAGTTTAAGGAGCGTGTGGGGGATCCCTCGCGTCTATAAGTTGCAGATATAAGAGCTGCATGTGAATTGACCTTCACTGCCCCTTTGACCTTGAACGTCAGGTTTCTGCACCTGCCCTAGCGCCGGTCTCGCTCCTGCTGTACGTGAGTTTCAGAGGGCCGGCCACATAATCACTGCCCGAGTTTCACGTTGCGATAACTCAGAGTCCCGTGGTGCGACCGGCACCCGGTGTGAAGAGCCGGCGACTTCACTTTGTACTACAATTTGACACTTCATTTTTTCCCCATCAGACAATAAGACTTTTTGTGGCAACACCATCACACGCGCCCAACTACTTGGCATTTTCCTTTTTTAAGCGCGTGTTTATGAGCTTCTTGAATCTGACAAATATAAAATATTTCTATTTTAAAGGTCTGCGAAAGAGGAGCACCAAAGGTGACCCCTGTTCAGCCGCTAAGAGGTAGCCCCGTTTATTTTTAATGGCATTGTAAGGTTAACAACCTCTGATATAAACAAAAAACAGACCACGCAGCATACAAAATGACGCACATTTTATACCTCCTGCGATAATAACATTTCATTGCCTTTTTGGGGGCGGGGACATGAATTGGCAGATTTGGGGCACCAGTGAATGTCGCAATGCAGCGTTTTGTCTCTCTTCTCCCCCCCCCCCCTTTTTTGTCTGTGTAGACGCCTCCACCAAAGTGCATGGACTGCAGCAGTACCTGGACGATCCCATCTTAAGTTCTTTCAAGGAACCCGATGATGCTGTAAGTCAGAAACAAGAGCACGCTTGGCTATATTATTATTATTAGTGTGTACAGGCATACCCCGGTTTAAGGACACTCACTTTAGTACACTCGGCGAGTAAGGACATATCGCCCAATAGGCAAACGGCAGCTCACGCATGCTTCGTCACACGTCTGAACAGCATACTGGTCCCCCCTACCTGTACCGAAGCTGTTGCGCAAGCGGGGAGACTATAAGCCTGTTACACGTGTTATTTACATCAGTTATGCATGTATATGACGATGTGCAGCCAGTACATGCCTCATATGGGGAAAAGGTAGTGCTTCACTTTAATACATTTTCGCTTTACATACATGCTCCGGTCCCATTGCGGACGTTAATGGGGGGTATGCCTGTATAGGGTTTTCGGAGTTGAACAGTTTGATTTCGGCGCCGGAACCCCTTGTTTCCCCTAGTTTTGGTCTGTAAACTGCTGGGATTGGGGACGTTTAACTCGCGTTAAAATATCTACTGTAACCTGCTCTCGGCCACCGCTTAGACCCTCGTGCTCGTACTATACAACCAGCATTGTGCATGTCTATCACTACTATTTTTGCGTGACGGATAGAGCCAGCATTTCTGAGCTGTTAAGGGGTAGAGATTTTTTCAACCATGCCCATGACCCATCATTGAGTGCCCCTAATGTAAGCAGGGGTGTGCAAGCTGCTGCGCGCCCCCTGTGTCACGCCCCACCCTTACCTCTAATACGGCGTCAAATGCCGCTGCGGGGTCGTGTGACGTCACTGGTCCGCAGCGCCTTTGCTGCTGCGTCTCATGGCATCGGGTGTCAAATACCGCTTCTTGGGTCTGTGTCACATGACAGTGGCGTCATTTGATGCCGCGTGGACTGAAGCCAGGTAGAGGTTAGAGCCCTCGCTCTCAACGCGAGGGGCCTCTAACAGCCTCCCCCCCACCCCCTGCTGCCCAAAAATCTCTCGCATCTCGATTAGAGCTGGCTTCCATATTACATTGTGCGACCCCTGAAAGATCGCTTAATAAATCTTCTGCCGACTCCTCAGACTATTGCTAACAGAACGGGTGTGACCGCCTCCCAGCAGTATAGTGTCCTGACTTGTGGGGGGAACCCACCTTAATATATCCCCCAAAACTGCCCTCAGTGATACAGCATGGGGGGTATAAGCTGTCACGCTGCGGGAGCTTCCAAAGTCACGCCCACAATCCTTTGCTGCTGTGGATCCTGCTGTAAGTGACAGCTATACCTCCCCACGCTAAGGTGCAGTTTGGGGCCTTACTAAGTGCGCAGCCCCCACTCATCTCAGAACCCGCTATACTGCCTGCGAGTCGCCATTACTGATTGGTTTGGGCGAAAACCCTTCATGATGCCTCATAAACTTTGCAGGTTCCCGAAACCCCTTTTGGGGGTCACTGATGTTACTATGTTGTATTCCAGATTTGTGTAATACTTAACAAAAGGTGTTCAAGGAAATATTAGTCTAAACAGACCTATTTTAAAAAAAAAATATATCCATTTTCAAAGGGATTTGCCAAATGCATTAAACATGAAAGGGTGAAACTTGTTGCCATTACTGCTTTCAGGAAAGAATTATCCCCCTTTTTAGGGGTTTTTTCCCTCAGAAAAATTAACAAATATATAGGGCCAATTAAGGGTTTTGTTTTTTGTTTTTCCCTCACCTTCCAGTTTTTACTATATAATAGCAAAGTGGGTTCTCTAATCTGTCCGAATGTGCACCGTCTTGTATCAATAATTGTAGTAATAAAAACTCTGGAATATGACTCGTATAGAGGTGGGTATCCTGTTCTTGAGTGAATAACCAGTCGGATAAATAAACGTATCTCCTGAAGCGAACAATCAAGGTGATGAAACATCACCTTAAGTTAACTCATTGAGAAAACCTGAATTAATACTGGAATAAAGGCAACTCTTCCAGATAACCATATGTAGAATGAACCTACCCCTCCTGCGCCTCACCAGTCTGTATGCGTGACCAGCCCCAGATGTAGAAAGGAGACTAAAGCAGCGCTCTGCCAGTGGTTAAAGAAATTCAATTTATTCCGCAAATGAACATCACCAAGGGGGTTGTGCAACCTCCTACGCGTTTCGAACGTAGGGTCCTTTAAACAAGTTTAACTAGAATGGTGTAAATTGCATCTTCCCTAGATCTACGTTGAAAACAACACCTGAAATAGGTGGTATACATATTATCTATATATCTCTATCTCTCTCTATATGTCTATCTCTCTCTATCTACATCTCTCTATTCTCTCTCTCTCAGATAATATATTATATATATATATAATTACTATATATATATATGATATATTATTAGATATATATATATATAGATATATATATATATCTATATATAATAATATATAATATATTAATATATATATTATTAGTTTAGCCTATTACATAGCCTCTCTTGCATTCCAGTAAAATCAACCCCACACTGATGAGACCCATCAAGTCGAAACAGCTGTCTGGGTGGTTTTCTGCTATGCACCTTAACCCTGGCTGTGCTCAAGCGTGTCCTGTCAGCGCAAGCTAAGCCTATAGGGAACCATGTTAAAATGGTTTTTGAGGCACAAAGTGACCACTGTGTGCTCATTTCATGTCATTTCCCAGAATCCCTTGCTGCAGTGGAAGTGCTGTAGGCTGGTTGATAATGGGGAAAGGTGGGGTTGCAGACCTGCCTAAACATGCAGATGAGCATACAGCTATATTTGCATATATAATATTCATCTCAAGACATTCTCCTGCCCCCTTGCTAAAGTATCCTCTCCCCCCGCCCCCCCCCCCCCCCCATATAGCTGGATGAGCCGGAGATGCTGACAGACGAGCGCTGTCCTTTTCGATGCAACGAAGACGGCTTTGAGAGCTACGAAACCTCCCCCACACAAGTTACGTGCTTCAGGTCAGTGGTTCCCAAATGCAATGTTTCTGCCCGTGGGGCAGGTTATCGGGGCGCATTCATTTTTGTTTTTTCCGTTGTGGAATAATTTAACTTTAATGTAAGCAAATATTTTACTTAAACTAACCCTTTTGGTGCCCGCTTTTCTGACTCTCCCGTCACCTAGCCCTCCCAGGGTGCGTGACAAGCTTTTTTTTGGGGGGGGGAGGGGGGGTTACACCTCATTTCACACCACACCTCCAATTTGCTTTACAACCCTACACCTTGAAACGCTTTGCCTGGAAAGCCGCAGTTATAAAGCGGCGATCGCAGCTATTTAGTGTTGTCCCAGCTTCCTGATTGCCTCTACCCTTTGTCCATCTTGACTCATTTTTTATTTGTATTAGCGGCTTTATGATAAAAGGGCCCTGTGTCCTTTTGCTCTCGGTCTCATTGAGAAAAAACGTCGCTTTATTTCAGCGTGTCGTGAAACCCTTTACGATGACAGCCCTTCATTGGATGGCGAGTTTTTTTTTAATTTATTTCCCCCCCACCCTAATATCAAATTATTACTATACACAGGGCTCCGGGCATACGGCGGGTTCCGTTCTTAGGGCCTCGTGTAGTGAAATCGCGGAAGCGGAACCGGCAATTTTCAGCTGCGCGCATGCGCAACCCGGCATTTCCCCCCTTGTGTGCGCGCAAGTCGTTATGCGCATGCCGCCGTCGGCAACAGCCTCAGACATGCGGCCCCCTTCTCGGTGCCGCCGTTCATGCGGGTTGCCGAAAGCGGGCCTTGCTGTATCGTCCTATTGGATAATTGCTCCACTCTTAAATACCGCCTCGCGGCTTAATTAGAACGGTGTCCTGCATTGTTGGGGGCGGTGGCGACCGTCTTACTGGTTTTGTGACCGGGGATGAATCTGCCCGACACCCGTTTTTCTGCCTATATTTAATGCTGTGGCTGATCCGTGCGTGGCTTTGTTCACAGGTTGGTGTGCGGCCAAGCTGGGCCCGATTAATGCCTTGTGGATAACTGGCTTGACGGAGGCGAGAAGGCCCTGATCGGGTTCACTACAGTAATCTGCGCCTTGCGGCTTCAAGAAAGCCGCTGTGACCCGCACTAGTTCTCTTGCCGGCGGCGTATAATATCATACTTACGGTCACTTTTCTTACTTGGAGGTCAATGATAATTGCACGTAGCTGTGCAGTCCTCCAGAATACTGTTCTAGATTTTGGAAAGCGCCAACAAATGCCGTAGTGCGGTTCCGCATAATGTATGTTACAATCAATGGTTACATGCAACCAGGTACAGGATGTATGAGGGCCCTTGCTTACAATCTAGAGGGAAGAAGGGGCAACGTTATAACAAATATGAATAAATTCCCAACGCGGTTTTGCCAAATGGTCGGCTCTCTGTTTCGTGATTTTTAGACCTGATTACAATAAGCGCGCCCTCCGGTAGACATACCTGTCTCCCCATGACCATGTTTCTAGTGCAGAGCGCGAACGCGCGCGGCAGCTGTGTGGGAAGACCAATACATTTGTCTTTTCGAGCGGCTGCCATACCATGTGACACTGAGCCAATCCAGGTGAGGCGGGGGAAAACTACCTTTGTGATGTCATGCCACGCCTACCAGTCGCGCATCATAGTTTGGCCTATATACGCAACTCTTCGCGCCGCGCCATGCAACGCTTATATAATACAGACCATGGGCCTCCTCTGATCAGGCCCTTCACCCCCCGCCGTGTGATGTTTCCCTTCAGACGTGCAGCGTCCCTCACCGTTGTTTAATGTACATGAGATACGATGGCTCTCCCTGTCTTAACACGCAGCTTTTGCCACTACATACTAATGGTCCCCGCGAGGAGTCACGGATATCGCGCTGATGCAGGAGAAGATACATGAGAAGATAGTGGTGGAGTTCCTGCAGCACAACCCGGACGTGCCTTATGAAGACCTGCTCAATAAAATCGAGGTAGGGGGGGATTTAGCCAGAGGGCCCCCCGACAAGCGAGGTCGTGGTCAGTCTGGGTAACTATATTGCAGTATCTCTAAAGGGTTAGGGCAGGCCTGCACAACTCCAGTCCTCGAGGGCCCGCATACAGCCAGGTTTTCAGGATATCCCTGCTTCAGCACGCTGGCTCAATAGTCGCTCTGTCATACTAAGCCACTAAGGCCGGTCCCATTAACAAACCAGCGGTTCACCCAATGAGGGAACCAGCCGCGTGACGTAATGGCCAAGCCCCCGCAAATCCCCGACCACGCCCCCTTCCGTCGTCAAGCTCCCTCAGAAGGCGGGACTGCCCCAGATGGCGTGTGTGTAGAGGAGCAGAATGACACTGGCCCCTGTGCATGAGCTGGGACTGCCCCAGATGGCGTGTGTGTAGAGGAGCAGAATGACACTGGTCCCTGTGCATGAGGCGGCACTGCCCTAGATGGCGTGTGTGTAGAGGAGCAGAATGACATTGGCCCCTGTGCATGAGCTGGGACTGCCCCAGATGGCGTGTGTAGAGGAGCAGAATGACATTGGCCCCTGTGCATGAGGTGGGACTGCCCCAGATGACGTGTGTGTAGAGGAGCAGAATGACATTGGCCCCTGTGCATGAGGCGGGACTGCCCCAGATGGCGTGTGTGTAGAGGAGCAGAATGACACTGGCCCCTGTGCATGAGGTGGGACTGCCCCAGATGACGTGTGTGTAGAGGAGCAGAATGACACTGGCCCCTGTGCATGAGGTGGGACTGCCCCAGATGGCGTGTGTGTAGAGGAGCAGAATGACACTGGCCCCTGTGCATGAGCTGGGACTGCCCCAGATGGCATGTGTGTAGAGGAGCAGAATGACACTGGTCCCTGTGCATGAGGCGGGACTGCCCCAGATGGCATGTGTGTAGAGGAGCAGAATGACACTGGCCCCTGTGCATGAGCTGGGACTGACGCTTCCATTCTTCCTTACTAGGCCCAGTAAACGAAAATCCAATGATGTTAATGGTGAAGTGAAACCAGACGTTGAAATGCCAGTGGAAAAGGAGCAGGTAGAAGAGGAGGAGGAAAAAGAGAAGGTACGTCAAGGACAATCCTCCAATCCCCTTACCTATAACAACTCATTTATTTAACCTTGTATGAACCAGGGGGTCCTCGGGAATTTAACCCTGACACGTAACAGAGCAAATGCTCTCCAAGGAGAATTTCCGGAGCTGAACCGCGTTGATTTTGGCTCCCGAGATGCCTCTAAGTGCTGTCCCGTGGGCCAGTTGGGGGCTGCAAGGGACGTCACGACTTCCTATTGGCCTGCGGGACATATAAACCGGTAGTCCCAACTAGCCCACCGGACCTGTTCCCGGCTCTCCCCCCTAAGGAGATAAGTATCTCGGGAAGCAGGGGGTTCAGCAGACTGGAGACTTCCCCTCTAGTCAATTTTTTGGGACACGGCCCTAAGATTTCTTTCCCTGGCACTTTCTTGCTTGATTATCGGGGGGGCTCCCTTTTGTTTGGCAGGCCCCGTCATGGGAATATTTTGCACGTTATATTTTTGTATGTATGTTTTGAGTGCGCCATTAACCCCATGGAGTATAAGAAATTTAATGTAGCTGAATCTGGTATATAAATAACTTTAAACCCGTTTTTTTTTCCATTGTAAACTAATCTTGGGCTAAACCGGCAGTGTCCATATGAATGAAATGTTCTGGGCTCATTCGTGGACCCCTATACTAAAGTACAGGCATACCCCGCTTTAAGGACACTCACTTTAAGTACACTCGCGAGTAAGTACATATCGCCCAATAGGCAAACGGCAGCTCACGCATGCGCCTGTCAGCACGTCCTGAACAGCAATACCAGCTCCCTACCTGCACCGAAGCTGTGTGCAAGCGGGGAGACTATAGAGCCTGTTACACATGCGTTATTTACATCAGTTATGCACGTATATGACGATTGCAGTACAGTACATGCATCGATAAGTGGGGAAAAGGTAGTGCTTCACTTTAAGTACATTATCGGTTTACATACATGCTCCGGTCCCATTGCGTACGTTAATGCGGGGTATGCCTGCACTGGTTTCATACAGTGTATATTACAGGTATTTGTTCTTGTTTTTTTAGGAGCAAGAGGAGAAAAGGCTGAAAATCGACACAGATGAGGGAGAAGGGTACGGGGCATCTTCTGTTAAACCTCCTCGGACACGAGTTTCTTTAGAGTTTAAGCTTTGTCCAGTTTGGCGTGATATGTTGCACAGGGCGCTCTCCTAAATGGTAACGGGTCGCATCGATACGGTGGTTTCTTTTTCCCCCTGTAGTGTTTTGCTTTTATTGGGAGATACTCCCATGGTAAATGTAAATATTACAAAATATAGGAATAGCGGCACACGGCTGTTTGTATAAAGTAAATGAAGGATTCCCTCACTGGTGCTCACCCTCAGTCGGTGCCGGCGTCTCGAAGCTGGATCCAGAAAGGTGTCAACGTTTTTTGCAATGGAAGCAGCACAGGAGCCTTGAATGTCAGTAAAGTTACTCTGTATTCAAAGCGTAAGAGCGGCGTAAGGCTGCGTCCATACAGGGGCAGTCTGCACGCCGAGCGATCAGACCGCCTAAGGGCAGTGATCGTGTCTATATAGCGTGCGAGCGGGAGGGGGGGCGCACGATGCGCTTGAAATCAGTCAAAACTGATTTCTCGCGCGATAGGTCGATCACATGAGCGGTTCGCCCAATGAGGGCGAACCAGCTCCGTGACGTCACTGGCCCCGCCCACAGACACGCCCCCCCCGGACGGCACACGTAAGGCCAGGGAAAGCACCCGCTTTCCCTCAGCCTCCGCTTTCCCTCAGCCTCCGCACGGCTGCAGTGTCTACGGACGCAGCCTACGTGTGTCGTTTCAGGACCAGTTGTCCTTTCCTCGGACCGTTCTCCTGGACTGAGGAAAGGACAAGGGGTCCTGAAACGTCACATTTATGCTGCTCTTGCAGTCTGAATGCAGAGGAAGTTTAGTTGCATTCAAGGCTCCTGTGCTTCCTTTGGAAAGTTTTTTTGCAATGTAAATATTAGATCATTGTATCGCACCTATCTGGTGCCTTTAAGTGGAGGGAGTGGCTCATGCCTTTAGAGGCACTCTTGGCGCAAAAAAACCCGTAATGTTTGAGCGCAGGGGGTTTCTGGAGCCGAACCACGTTGATTTCAGCTTTGGGGACCCCTTGTTTCCCGAGATACTTGCATCCTGTAGCAGCTCCGGCTGGGCGATTTCAATATGGTGGTTTAAAAGTCCGGTGGGCCAATAGGAAGCCGCAATGTCATCTCTTGTGTCTTCCTATACGCTCACATGACGCAGGAGCTTTGAACTGCGCAGAGAGATCGGCAGCCCATACAGAGATGAGTATATATTGACGCAGGCGCTGAAATCAACGCAGTCCAGCTCCGGAACCCCCCCCCCCCCCCTGCTTCAAACGTTTTAAGAAACCTCATGTCGCCTGGGGTGCAGTTTAAGGAGCGGTGTGGGGATCCCTCGCGTCTATAAGTTGCAGATATAAGAGCTGCATGTGAACTTGACCTTCACTGCCCCTTTGACCTTGAACGTCAGGTTTCTGCACCTGCCCTAGCGCCGGTCTCGCTCCCTGCTGTACGTGAGTTTCAGAGGGCCGGCCACATGATCACTGCCCAGGAGTTCACGTGGCGATAACTCAGAGTCCGTGGTGCGACCGGCACCCGGTGTGAAGAGCCGGCGACTTCACTTTGTACTACAAGTTTGACACTTCATTTTTTCCCCATCAGACAATAAGACTTTTTGTGGCAACACCATCACGCGCCCAAACTACTGTGGCATTTTTCCTTTTTAATAGCGCGTGTTTATTGAGCTTCTTGAATCTGACAAATATATAAATATTTCTATTTTAAAGGTCTGCGAAAGAGGAAGCACCAAAGGTGACCCCTGTTCAGCCAGCTAAGGTAGGCCCCGTTTATTTTTAATGGCATTGTAATGTTAAACAACCTCTGTATAATAAACAAAAACAGACCAGCGCAGCATACAAAATGACGCAACATTTTTATACCTCCTGCGTAATAACATTTTCATTGCCTTTTTTGGGGGCGGGGACATGAATTGGCAGATTTGGGGGCAAACCAGTGAATGTCGCAATGCAGCGATTGTAGCTCTTTCTCCCCCCCCCCCCTTTTTTGTCTGTGTAGACGCCTCCACCAAAGTGCATGGACTGCAGGCAGTACCTGGACGATCCCGATCTTAAGTTCTTTCAAGGAGACCCGGATGATGCTGTAAGTCAGAAAACAAGAGCACGCTTGGCTATTATTATTATTATTAGTGTGTACAGGCATACCCCGGTTTAAGGACACTCACTTTAAGTACACTCGCGAGTAAGGACATATCGCCCAATAGGCAAACGGCAGCTCACGCATGCGTCTGTCATCACGTCCTGAACAGCAATACTGGCTCCCTACCTGTACCGAAGCTGTGCGCAAGCGGGGAGACTATAGAGCCTGTTACACGTGTTATTTACATCAGTTATGCATGTATATGACGATTGCAGCACAGTACATGCATCAATAAGTGGGGAAAAGGTAGTGCTTCACTTTAAGTACATTTTCGCTTTACATACATGCTCCGGTCCCATTGCGGACGTTAATGTGGGGTATGCCTGTATAAGGGGTTTCTGGAGTTGAACAGTGTTGATTTCGGCGCCGGGAACCCCTTGTTTTCCCCTAGTTTGGTCTGTAAACTGCTGGGATTGGGGACGGTTTAAACTCGCGTTAAAAGATCTACTGTAACCTGCTCTCGGCCACCGCTTAGACCTCGTGCTCCGTACTACACCAGCATTGTGAGCATGGTCTATCACTACTAAGGTTTGCGTGACGGATAGAGCCAGCATTTCTGAGCTGTTAAAGGGGTAGAGATTTTTCAACAGCATGGACCATGACCCATCATTGAGTGCCCCATAATGTAGAGCAGGGGGTGTGCAAGCTTGCTGCGCGCCCCCTGTGTCACGCCCCACCCTTACCTCTAATACGGCGTCAAATGCCGCTGCGGGGTCGTGTGACGTCACGTGGTCCGCAGCGCCATTTGCTGCTGCGTCTCATGGCATCGGGTGTCAAATACCGTCTCTTGGGTCGTGTCACATGACCAGTGGCGTCATTTGATGCCGCGTGGACTGAAGCCAGGTAAGAGAGTTAGAGGCCTCGCTCTCAACGCGAGGGGGCCTCTAACAGCCTCCCCCCCCACCCCCCTGCTGCCCAAAAAAGTCTCTCGCATCTCTGATATAGAGCAGTGGCTTCCAAATATTACATTGTGCGACCCCTGAAAGATCGCTTAATAAATCTTCTTGCCGACTCCTCAGACTATTGCTAACAGAACGGGTGTGACCGCTCCCAGGCAGTATAGTGTCCTGAGCTTGTGGGGGGAACACACGCTTAATAATCCCCCAAAACTGCCCCTCAGTGTGCAGACAGCATGGGGGGTATAAGCTGTCACGCTGCGGGAGCTTCCAAAGTCACGCCCCACAATCCTTTGCTGCTGTGGATCCTGCTGTAAGTGACAGCTATACCTCCCCACGCTAAGGTGCAGTTTGGGGCCTTACTAAGTGCGCAGCCCCCACTCATGCTCAGGAACCCGCTATACTGCCTGCGAGTCGCCATTACTGATTGGTTTGGGCGAAACCCTTCATGATGCCTCATAAACTTTGCAGGTTCCCGAAACCCACTTTTGGGGGTCACTGATGTTACTATGTTGTATTCCAGATTTGTGTAATACTTAACAAAAGGTGTTCAAGGAAATATTTTAGTCTAAACAGACCTATTTTAAAAAAAAAATATATCCATTTTCAAAGGGATTTGCCAAATGCATTAAACATAGAAAGGGTGAAATCTTGTTGCCATTACTGCTTTCAGGAAAGAATTATCCCCCTTTTTAGGGGGTTTTCCCTCTAGAAAAATTAAACAAATATATAGGGCCAATTAAGGGGTTTTGTTTTTGTTTTTCCCTCACCTTCCAGTTTATTAACTATATAGATAGCAAAGTGGGTTCTCTAATCTGTCCGGAATGTGCACCGTCTTGTATCAATAATTGTAGTAATAAAAACTCTGGAATATGACTCGTATAGAGGTGGGTAAAGTCCTGTATCTTGAGTGAATAACCAGTCGGATAATAATAACGTATCTCCTGAAGCGAACAATCAAGGTGATGAAACATCAACCTTAAGTTAACTCATTGGAGAAAAACCTGAATTAATACTGGAATAAAGGCAAACTCTTCCAGATAACCATATGTAGAATGAACCTTACCCACTCCTGCGCCTCCACCAGTCTGTAATGGCGTGACCAGCCGCAGATGTAGAAAGAGGAGACTAAAGCAGCGCTCTGCCAGGTGGTTAAAGAAATTCAATTTATTCCGCAAATGAACATCACCCAAGGGGGTTGTGCAACCTCCTACGCGTTTCGGACGTAGGGTCCTTTAACAAGTTTAACTAGAATGGTGTAAAATTGCATCTTTCCCTAGATCTACGTTAGAACAAACACCTGTAAATAGGTGGTAGTACTATATATCTATATATCTCTATCTCTCTCTATATGTCTATCTCTCTCTATCTACATCTCTCTATATCTCTCGCTCTCAGATCGAATAATCTATATCTATATCTATATCTATATCTATATAATATATATATGATATATTATATAGAATTATATATATAGAATATATATATCTTAGTATACTCTATAATAATAATCTATCTTATATATATATATATTATATATATATAATAGTTTAGTCCTATTACATAGCCTCTCTTGCATTCCCAGTAAAATCAACCCCACACTGATGAGACCCATCAAGGTCGAAACAGCTGTCTGTGGGTGGTTTTCTGGCTATGCACCTTAACCCTGGCTGTGCTCAAAGCTGTGACCATGCAGCAAGCTTAAGCCTATAGGGAACCATGTTAAAAATGGTTTTTGAGGCACAAAGTGACACTGTGTGCTCATTTGCATGTCATTTCCCAGAATCCCTTGCTGCAGTGGAAGTGCTGTATGCTGGGTGATAATGGGGAAAGGTGGGGTTGCAGACCTGCCTAAGACATGCAGATGAGCATACAGCTATATTTGCATATATATATATTCATCTCAAGACATTCTCCTGCCCCCTTTCTAAAGTATCCTCCCCCCCTTCCCGCCCCCCCCCCCCCATATAGCTGGATGAGCCGGAGATGCTGACAGACGAGCGCTTGTCCCTTTTCGATGCCAACGAAGACGGCTTTGAGAGCTACGAAGACCTCCCCCAGCACAAAGTTACGTGCTTCAGGTCAGTGGTTCCCAAATGCAATGGTTCTGCCCGTGGGGCAGGGTTATCGGGGCGCATTCAATTTTTGTTTTTCCGTTGGTGGAATAATTTAACTTTAATGTAAGCAAATATTTTACTTAAACTACCCTTTTGGGTGCCGCTTTTCTGACTCTCCCGTCACCTAGCCCTCCCAGGGTGCGTGACAGCTTTTTTTTGGGGGGGGGAGGGGGGGGTTACACCTCATTTCACACCACTCCAAATTTGCTTTACAACCCTACACCTTGAAACGCTTTGCCTTGGAAAGCCGCAGTTATAAAGCGGCGATCGCAGCTATTTAGTGTGTTTCCCAGCTTCCTGATATTGCCTCTACCCTTTGTCCAGTCTTGACTCATTATTTTATTTATTTTGTATTGCAGCATTTATGATAAAAAGGGCCACTTGTGTCCTTTTGACTCTGGTCTCATTGAGAAGAACGTCGAGCTTTATTTCAGCGGTGTCGTGAAACCCATTTACGATGACAGCCCTTCATTGGATGGCGAGTTTTTTTTTAATTTTATTTCCCCCCCACCCTAATATCAAATTATTACTAATACAGCAGGGCTCCGGGCATACGGCGGGTTCCGTTCTTAAGGGCCCGTCGTGTAGTGAAAATCGCCGGAAAGCGGAACCGGCAATTTTCAGCTGCGCGCATGCGCAACCCGGCATTTCCCCCCTTGTGTGCGCGCAAGCTACGTTATGCGCATGCGCGCCGTCGGCAACAGCCTCAGACATGGCGGCCCCCTTCTCGGTGCCGCCGTATCAGCGGGTTGCCGAGAAGCGGGGCCTTGCTGTATCGTCCTATTGGTATATTGCTCCACTCTTAAATAGCCGCCTCGCGGCTTTAAATTAGAACGGGGTCTCTGCATTGTTTGGGGGCGGTGGCGAGCCGTCTTACTGGTTTTGTGACCGGGGATGAAATCTGCCCGACGACACCGTTTTTCTGCCTATATTTAATGCTGCTGGCTGATCCGTGCGTGGCTTTGTTCACAGGTGGTGTGCGGGCCAAGAAGCTGGGCCCGATTAATGCCTGGTGGATAACTGGCTTTGACGGAGGCGAGAAGGCCCTGATCGGGTTCACTACAGGTAAGTCTGCGACTGCGGCTTCAAGAAGAGCCGCTGAGCCCAGCACTAGTTCTACTTGCCGGCGGCGTATATAATCTATACGTACGGGTCACTTTTCTTACTTGGAGGTCAATGATAAATTGCACGTAGCTGTGCAGTCTCCAGAAATACTGTTCTAGATTTTGGAAAGCGCCAACAAATGCCGTAGTGCGGTTCAGCATAATGTATGTTACATCAATGGTTACATGCAACCAGGTACAGGATGTAATGAGGGCCTTGCTTACAATCTAGAGGGAAGAAGGGGCAACGTTATAACAGAATATGAATAAATTCCCAACGCGTTTTGCCAAATGGTCGGCTTCCTCTGTTTCGGTGATTTTTAGACCTGTATTACAATAAGCGCGCCCGTCCGTGAGACATACCTGTCTCCCCATGACCATGTTTCTAGTGCAGAGGCGCGAACGCGCGCGGCAGCTGTGTGGAAAGACCAAATACATTTGTCTTTTCGAGCGGCTGCCATACCATGTGACACTGAGCCAATCGCAGTGAGGCGGGGGGAAAACTACCTTTGTGATGTCATGGCCACGCCTACCAGTCGCGCATCATAGTTTGGCCTATATACGCAACTCTTGCGCCGCGCCATGCAAGCGCTTACTATAATACAGACCATGGGCCTCTCTGGATCAGGCCCTTCACCCCCCGCCGTGTGAATGTTTCCCTTCAGACGTGCAGCGGCCCTCACCGTTTTGTTTAATGTACATGAGATACGATGGCTCTCCCTGTCTTAACACGCAGCTTTTGCCGACTACATACTAATGGATCCCAGCGAGGAGTACAGCAGGATATTCGCGCTGATGCAGGAGAAGATCTACATGAGCAAGATAGTGGTGGAGTTCCTGCAGCACAACCCGGACGTGCCTTATGAAGACCTGCTCAATAAAATCGAGGTGAGGGGGGATTTAGCCAGAGGGCCCCCCGACAAGCGAGGTCGTGGTCAGTCTGGGTAATCTACTATTGCAGTATCTCTAAAGGGTGTAGGGCAGGCCTGCACAACTCCAGTCCTCGAGGGCCCGCATACAGGCCAGGTTTTCAGGATATCCCTGCTTCAGCACAGCTGGCTCAATTAGTCGCTCTGTCATACTAAGCCACTAAGGCTGCGGTCCCAGTAACAAACCAGCGGTTCACCCAATGAGGGCGAACCAGCCGCGTGACGTAATGGCCAAGCCCCCGCAAATCCCCGACCACGCCCCCTTCCGTCGCAAGCTCCCTCAGATCGCGGTTAGCGCTGTGCGCGCGTCAGTTATGACTGGGACCTCAGCCTACTTGAGCCAGCTGTGCTGACGTAGGGATATCCTGAAAACCTGGCCTGTTTGCGGCCCTCGCGGACTGGAGTTGTGCAGGCCTGGTGTATAAGCGGACAAACGGCCGCTGGTTTTGAATGGGTGTTTCGGGGGGTGGAGTACGTTTTGGGACAGGTGTTGCGATGTTACCACGTGTAGCAGTCTCGAGGTATACCATATTCTGCAGCGACATTGACTCTTACGGAAGCCGATTCCTGGGTATGAGGAATCAAAACTGTCCGCCTACACCTGTGTCTCTCTCTTTGTTATTTAATTGCCCAACTTTTGCCGTCGTCGCTTTCCTATTCCAGACGACCGTCCCCCCCTCCGGGCTGAACTTCAACCGCTTCACGGAGGACTCCTTGCTGCGGCACGCACAGTTCGTGGTGGAGCAGGTGGAGAGCTACGACGAGGCCGGCGACACCGACGAGCAGCCGGTCATCATAACCCCCTGCATGCGGGACCTGATCAAGCTGGCCGGCGTCACCCTGGGCAAGAGGTACGTGGCCACGTGTCGTGCCAGGCCGGGGTTACGTAGAGGCGACGCCGGCTATGGGCGCCACGTTGGAGACCAGGGATAAGCCTATTGATGGTGGCCAATCTCTGCCAGTTTAAGGAGCCAATTGCAGCCAGTAGTGTCCCAGGTGGCCTTGTATCTTTCTTTTTCGTACAAATATTTGAGTTTTCCATTGAAATACAAACAGTATTCGGAACCATCTATAAAGCAGTCTTCCGTCGGCCCCGTGTGCTGATTTTAATGCTATTTCAGATGATTAAAACAACAAAACACAATACAAAGAGTAAAAATGAAACATGGGCAGTTAGGGGGGAGGGGGGTGTCTGTTCCAACTCACTTCCTTTATCTATAATTAGGTCCTCTAGATTAGCCTGAAGGCCCCTCTAGGTTTGGGATTCCAGCCATGGGTCCCAGGTCTTAGGGAATGTTTCTGTTGTACGGCTGAGGAAGGCCGAGTCTTTCCATCAGCATAACTTCCCCTAGTCTGTTTATGACCATGTGCTTGGAGGGGGGGGGGGGGGGTTTGCAGGCTGCAGCTATTGCGCACCTGGGGCCCGTCCGTGTATGTGAGATCAGGCGTTTGGTTGGGTATATTGGTCTCTTCGATCGGCTTGGCCAACATATACACCAGGGGGCCGAGTGGGACCATCAGGTCCGTAGTGTCTTATCATTTCCATTATCATTCTCCAATATGTCTGTATTGCTGGGCAACCCCACCAGATGAGGGCGATATTGCCAACCTGCCCACACTCCCTCCAACATTGGTCTGGGAAGATTTGCTTTAATCTTGAGGGGCTTAGAAACCGCTGATAAATTATTTTGACCATGCATCTTCCTAACGAGGCCCCCCCCCCACTTCAGCCATACTGTATCTGTAGTTTACAAAACAAATAAAACAAGAAGGGTTCTCCCAAATCCTCCCCCCCCCCTATTAGTGCAAATGGTATAGAAACCTCCTATATAAATTGGAAAAATTGTGAAATAAAACACTGCCATAAATACTTCAGACGTGCCAGTAAATCGTTGGTGTGGTTTTAAAATAGAAATTGCAGCTATTAAACCCAATAGTTTGTCAAACAAAAAAAAAACCCTGCACAAAACTCAATATTTTTAACTGGTCTTGCAATTGGGAAGGATGGGGGGGCCTGTGTGATAACTCCTGGGGTACCCTTACTTATTCCGGGAAGGGTCGAAGTTGCTGTAAGGGGGCAAGGGAGACGATATGGGGCAGACTATTGAAAGCTGCGACTCATTCACTGCTCTTTGGCATCCCCCTCCCTCAATGCAATTTGTCTCCCCCCCCACCCCCCCACACCCTTTGCAGACGAGCAGCGAGGAGGCAAGCCATCCGACACCCCACCAAGATCGACAAGGACAAGGGGCCGACCAAGGCCACCACCACCAGGCTGGTGTATCAGATCTTCGACACCTTCTTCTCGGAGCAGATCGAGATGGACGAGGATAAGGAGAACAACTTCAAGCGCAGGCGTTGCGGTGTCTGCGAGGTACGTGTCCGTTCCTCCTCCCCCACCCCCACGGAGGGTACATATTGCAGTGATTCGTTTAACGGGGGTCGGGCTCTTCCAGGGCCCATTGCATACGTACGGCAATGACTCGTTTAGGAATCCCCCTCTGGGTGATTGTTGCTTTAAAGCAGCAGTCAAAGCTGCCGCCCCCCCCCCCCCTTTAATATGTGCAGTAAAACAATCCACACTAAGTAATTGGCTAAGTTGCCAATCAATCCGTTCTCCGGTGATCGATCAAGATTGGGCTCGGGGGTTCACTAAATGGCTGTCAGTGCAGCAGAAGAGGACCAAAGATGCAAAGTTCTGTGGGGAAGATCATGTGACCAGGCAGTCACTAGATACAATTGGTGCACTGCTAGAGAGAGGGCAGGGCTCAAAAAGGGGTGTGTCAGAGCCTGTTTCAGAAGAGGAACTTTGTGAATGGTTGCTATAGAAACAAGTCTTTGTTACATTATAATACATTAAAAATGTCATTTAGAGTTTGAGAAAATACTTTTTTTTTTTTTTTTTTCTAATGGTACAAAACTGATTTATTTAAAAAAAAAAAAAACACGTAAGATATTGCTGGGTCTGCAGCTTTAATACCCCAAACTGTCGACCTTGGAGTATTTTCTAGATGATCTGAAGTCCCGTTGTAAATCTGGTGAGCCGAGACTTGGGAGGGGTTTGCTTTTACCCGGGCAAATCCTTGCCAACCCCCCTATCTTTATTCGGTCTCTTCCAGGACCATCGTGTACGAACGGCAACGAGTTGTTTTTTTAAGGGGGTAACATCGGGGTGGTGAGCCCCTTCTAAATTAAAGTCCCCTTGGTAAACTGGTGAGCCGAGACTTTGGGGGGGGGGGGGGGGTTTGATTGCCCACTGACTGCTTCCCTTTTTGTCTTGTCACGGTGCGTTCAACAAGAGTTGCGCCAGACAAAGCCTCTCCCCTCCACCGTGTCCGTCGGTCTCTGATAAGGAATAAATAAAGGGAAAATGCTGCACACTGTCAAATAAACAAATAAAGGATACAAATACCGGTGCTCCCTGTGCTCCTGGTTCAGGACTCTTTGTCATAATCCAAAGTATAATGGAGGGTAAAGGAACAGGGCTCCCCGGATTTCTAAACAAACTTCATTTATTGCCAACAAGATAACTTGACGTGTCGGCCACACTTGCCATTCTGCTATTGAGAGGCCAAGTGTGGCCGACACGTCATGTTATCTTGTTGGCAATAAATGAAGTTAGGTCACTGATAAGGACCAGATGGGATATGGGTAAAGAAATGCACTTGATGACAAAACGCCCGCATAAAATGTAGGCTTAATTTCCAAAGAAACGGGCAACTTATTTCTTTGTAAGCCATTGCATTTCTTTTAAGGAGGAAAGTTGGCCGTGCATCAGGTCTCGGTCGGCTGTCTGTGATTGCAGTTTAAGATGTTGCCAAGATGCGTATCTGCAGCTCCCCAAACCTTTCTCTTCCCCCCCCCCCCCCTATTGTCAAGTCGTTCAGTGGATAATCTGCAGACATGGATTCTGGGTAGTGACCTGAAAGTGGATGGCTTTGTTTGTGTTTTTTTTTCTTTACAATTCCCCAAAGCTTTCACCTGGGACAAGTGTGGGATAATTTGGGGCCTGTTTAGAGATGGCTGTCTCATCCTACAAATAAAATCCCGTTGGGTCGGTGGCGCGCTTTTTTTTTTTTTTGAACGCGCGCCATGTTTCTTTCTTGCAGGTGTGTCAGCAGCCGGACTGTGGGAAGTGCAAAGCGTGCCAGGACATGTTGAAGTTTGGCGGCGATGGGCGTAGCAAGCAGGCCTGCACGCAAAGACGGTAAAGTCTCTCCCCCGCGCGTGTGGCTTTTCACATGCGCACACTCACACTCACACTCACACACAGTCACTCTCACTCTCACTCACACTCACACACACACACGTGTGGGGGTGGAATGGCAGCATTGGAAGCTTCGACTTGGACCAACTCTACAATGCTTGACGGAGGCGCCATGCAAAGTCTTAATCACAGAGCGAAAGGAGAAGAGCAGGGAATAAGCGCTAATGCTATATTATAAATCTGTGACAATAAAAGTGACAGGTGATTACAATACACTTTAAACTTAAAGTGGGGGCTGCCTAAGGGAATAATGGTGTACACAAACCAATTAAGACAAAGAATACAAAAAAACGGCGCTTCCAATGAATAAATAAATGAATCCAACCAATGGCGTAGTCCAATGTGGGTAGCAGGCAGTCCTGAGTGGAGTCTTCAAAGAAGCCTCACAGAGACACAAACATATAGGACAAAAACAAAAAAAGAGACAAAAGAAAAAAATCATAGTGTAACTCAAATAACAATGTTTTTTTTGTTTGTTTTGTTATTTGAGTTACACTGATTTTTTTTCTTTTGTCTCTTTTTTTGTTTTTGTCCTATGTGTTTGTGTGTCTTTCTGTGAGGCTTCTTTGAAGACTTAATCACAGAGCGCTGCTATTTCTATACGGAACCTTCCATTGGTTGAAGATGCCTAGAGCCCTGCATGCAGCCGACGCCATTAATGAAGCTATAAACCTGCTTTGACGTGACCTGGGGCCCCATTTATTAACCATCGTCATTCACTTGAATGTCGGTCTACTGGCGCTAATTGGCTTCTAGGGATCCATGTTAAAATGGACAAGATGCACTGTGTGCTCATTTGCATGTCATTACCCAGAATCCCTGGAAGCATTTTACGCGAAGAGATGCCTGAGGCATGTGAATGTGCTCAAAGTATTTTATGGCACCAATATTGGTGCTCGTGGTGGCGGGGGGAGGGTCACTTGGTACCCTTCAATCGATGCAGTAATCTACATGGATGTTAAATGTTGTTGGGGAATAGAACACACCAATTTAGCACTTAATGATGGGTCGGCAAAGCAACCGTTATAATACTCGCCTCATAGCCTTTTTTTTCCCCCCCCCAAGGTGTCCGAATTTGGCGGTGAAGGAGGCGGACGAAGACGAGGAGGTGGACGACGTGATCCCCGAAATGCCGTCGCCCAAGAAGATTCTCCAAGGCAGGAAGAAGAAGCCGGAGAAAAAGAACCGGGTCTCCTGGCTGGGCGACTCTGTCAAGGTAACCGGGACGTTTGGTAATCTGGGGGTTTAATGGGGGGTGGGTGCTGGCAACGGTCATCGGGTCTGCTGTCACCCAGCTGTGGAAGAAACACAGCCTCGCTCTTGTTTTTAGGCAAACAGTCTGCCAGAGACTTTTATTGCGTTGACGCAAGAGAGAGGGGGGGAGAGCAACAGAAGCTATCCCTCTGCCAAAGCTCTCTGCACGCAGGCAGAAGATTTCAGTGTTGTAGTTTCACAGTTAGCTTTTCCACTGAGATGAGGGGACCAGTAAAGTCTTAATAGTTGGATAAGAAGACACTGGTTCTGAGAATGGCAGTCTCTGACAGTAGGTTAAAGGGGAACAAAGCACATTCCTTCATACACCATTCACAAAAACATGTTTTACCAATAATACATTGCAGTAAGCGATGGTCTGAGGCCTTCTTCTACACAGCCAACTTGGCCTCCCGAAGCCTACTTCCTGTTAGGCCACCCTTTGTACAGTCACATGGGCATGCGCTTTTGGTGTCCTTATGCCATTTTTTTTTTTAAGGGAAGGTTGTTCCCTTTTTGTGCTAGTTTTTGAACAGGGAGCAGTCGGAGGCGGACACCTTTTTTGGTCTGACACGTTATGGTCCCTACTCGGACAATCGCGTTGTAGTCCTGCGAGATACTAATGCAGCCAAACTTATGGCATGGGAACGGTCAATGTTCTAGCATGCGGCCTGTTCCTAATGGTCATACTGCGCCGAGTATTCCAGTTATAATTGCTGGAAACGCGACGTGCAGTATTTCTGTACGCCTCTCCAATTTGTTTGTGCCGGAACGAAGGGACTTAAAAGGAAAGACGAACCGTTTAGATTAGTTTCCTGCTTGATTTGCATTTCCAGGATCGGTAAGACAGGTGGAGCTTTTTATATTACATAAGGTTGTGTAGTTCCCCAAAAATGCACGTTCACGCAGCATTTCCTCTTGCCCGTGGCTTTGCGTTGGACTAAACGCAGCCGTTCCTTACACTTACTGCAATGCAAATATCTAATGTGCCGACCGATCCGTTCTCCTGTGATTGATCGGCGGAGAAATGCTGCTGCGTCCTTAGGCAGTGTGGCCGTCTTTTTCAAGACGTGCGGTGGCTTCCTAAATTCAGCTCAGCCCCTTTATAACGCTGCGCTTGGGGTCCAGATAATAACACCGCGTTATAAGCGCATCGCTTAAGAAATAATGTACAATTGCATGCATCGTACAATAAAGTATTTAAGACACCAACAATCGTGTTGTAAAGTATTTATACATACGAATATTGGGAGCCACGCTCACATCGCGCTATAAGCGGATCCGCGCTGTAACGGATCGCGTAATAACTGGGTTGAGCTGGAGTTGCTATGGCAAGGAAACTTAATACAGTAAATGATTACAACGGGCATGAAATGAAGAATAAATGATCTAATATTACACCACTGACTTCTGCAAATCCTGAGTGCTTATTTTATTTATTGCATCAAACTCCCAGCACATTGTCTTAGGCGATGTTATATTTTTGTCGTTCCTTCGCTCTCTCCTCGCAGGGTGAAGGGAAGCGGGAATATTACCAGAAAGTGTCGATGGACTCGGAGGTCCTGGAGGTCGGCGATTGTGTGTCCGTGAGCCCGGACGATCCCAGCGAGCCCTTGTACTTGGCAAGGTTTGTAACCAGGTGCATCTGTCCTACGTTGCTCTCCGGCACGCAGCAGGCACCCTTGGAGGGGGGGGGGGGGGAGATGGCTGATGCAGTTTGGCCCAATTGCCTATACCCGTTTTTGAAGGAGCAACCCTTTCTTAGGATTGTAGCAGGGTTTTCAAGCTGAACCCCATTAATTGCCACTCTGTGGACCCCCTGGCTTCCCCGTGATACCTTCCAGAGGGGCTGCCGGGTATTTCCTGCAAGTCTAAAGCTCCAGCGTCTGGCTGGCCAATAGGATGTCGCACCGGATGATGTCGCTGCTTCCTATTGGCCCTCGGTGCGCGGGAGCTTTGAACACACAGTGATCCCTGCTGGTGGAGTGGCTGCCGGCGGCCCCCTAAAGAGGTCTGTATCTCCGGAAGCTCTTTGGTCTCGGGAACCATCGTGCAAAAACGTGGTGATGGTATTTTAGGAGGTGTCCAAATGCATAGCGAACAGACCAACAACTTTCCAAAATATATAGTAGATGAGTGCAATAGAACAGGATATCCCTGCCCCGGACAGTTTCCTGTCTGGAGGAGTAGCCCTGTGGTAAAAATACGGCGGATGACCTGCGACTTCTGCGTCGACGTTTGTTCCCTTCCCAGGATCACTTCCATGTGGGAGGACGGCAGCGGGCCCATGTTTCACGCCCACTGGTTTTGCCTGGGCGTGGACACCATCCTCGGTGCCACGGCCGACCCCCTCGAGCTCTTCCTGGTGGACGAATGCGAAGACATGCAGCTGTCGTACGTCCACGGCAAAGTCCATGTGATCTACAAGACGCCCTCCGAAAACTGGTTCATGGAGGTAAGGCGGGCCCTGGCAGCGTAAAGGGTTTAAGTGTAAGGGGTCTGGGGCCATTTAGGACCAAAATACACAGACCGGCTTTATTTACCCGCACCCGACACCAAGAAGTGGCGATGACGGCTGAAATGTGTTCTCTCCCCGCGAGGCTAAGCGTGCGTTCCTTCCCCGGCAGGGAGGCATGGACACGGAGATCAAGGTGGTGGAAGATGACGGCAGCACGTACTTTTACCAGCTGTGGTACGATCCGGAGTATGCTCGCTTCGAGACGCCACTCAACCCACCGCCTACAGAAGACAACAAGTACAAGTGAGTTTAATATTGGGGGAGGACCAATCCCTCCCCCCCCCCAAAAAAAAAGGCTTCTGACCCTTTAAAACAGTACCCCGTTCCCTCCTAGAACCAAAATGAACTAGTGGTGCTTAACCCTTTTTTTATTGATCCGGGATCGCGACCTTGGTAGCGGTCAGTGCAAGGTCACGACCGTCCCCGGGCATGGGAAACAGAAATGGAGGCGACTCCACTTCAAGTTAGGATCGGGGCTCACCTTGCAAGACAAATTGTTAGGGCAGCAAAAAAAAGGTTCCGTAGGGTGAAGTACATCTATATTTACAAACCCCACAGCACCACTACAACCTATGTTCTCTCTTAAATCGGCTTACCTTTAGCCTTTCAATACAGTAATGTGTACTGTCTTAAAGGGTTTTTCATCAGTCTAACTGGGAATTATTGAGTTTGTACCACTTCAAAGTCGCATCGACCACTAGTCTTGGCACACTAAAAGTAAACTGTTGGTGCCGATGCAGGCAGTGGATATGAGACCCGTTTGCCCACCCATCTTACCTTTTTTCTTTTTTTTTTAGGTTCTGCGCCAGCTGCGCCCGCCTGGCAGAGATCCGGCAAAGGGAGATGCCCCGAGTATCGGAGCCGCAGCAGGATTTGGACTCCAAGGTGTGCTACTCCACGGCCAACAAGAATGGCACCCAGTACAAGGTGGGAGACGGGGTGTTCCTGCTTCCCGACGCCTTCTCGTTCAGGTGGGTGACTCGGTTACAGAGGATCCTTTTTCTTGTGAGGCTCGGTGGGAACCGAAGAGAACCCGGAGCCTTCCTAGCACGCCGGCGTAATGAGTCCCGACTTCCCAGCGAGGCGCAAGATGTAGCGCGCACAAGTTTTTTAGGCTTGGGGTATCTACCCTGTAAAAAGAGCAGAAGGGATGTCGCGTACGCAGCTTGGAAGAGTAGCCGGGGGTGCAATGTACTTTCAAGTGCAAGTGGGAAGCCAGCGGAGGAATGGTGGAGATCATGCGCTTGGGGGGGGAGGGAGGGGAGAGGGTTGGGCAGTGCGAGGAAGGCCTCCATGGATGTGGTGGCCTCCTTGCCAGGGATGGAGGGTGTTGGTATAGTATAGGAATTCAAAGCGGCTTGGGGTGATCCTAAATACGAAAGACAGTGGATTTCTTTAGCAGTTAAGTATCGCCAGTGATGGAAATATCTTTGCTGCAAGACCGTTTTTATTCCTGTTTGTAGCCTCCGGTTATAGAGGGCGAGCTGAATGTTCTCCGACATCACATTGTCTATATAATGGAGACTTCCCCACTGAAGTTGAGCACAGATCCCCCCCCTGTGAGCACCTTCACATGTCCCGGACAGGCCTGCAGCCCTGTCCTTCCCCATTCTTGGCCTGCAGTGCTTCCGCAGCAGCTAGGGGGATTCTGGGTAATGACGTGCAAACGAGCACTTTCACTTGTCCGTTCTATCATGGGGACCCTATAAGCTTATGAAAGGACAAGAATAAACTGTGCGCTACTATCTAACTCCTACTTATATATAGATAAATAAAGTGCAGTGACTAAACCATAAATAAACTATATAAACCACAATACCAAGTGAATAAGTGATTATATAAAAAATTATATCATAACCGTGTGGTTGATAAGGGCGTCTGCTGCTATAAACATTGGGGGTGGCTCAGCACCCCACACACTCTAAGAAATGGAAACAAAAAGAAAACAGCGCACAACGCCAAATAGTGAAGCAAGTAATAAAAATGTATTACAATAATAGTGGGGTATAAAATCTGCGTACATCAAATAGAGAAAACATAAGCATTTGGTGTATATCACACTTGTTTACCACTCCAGGGTTGTAGACAGGGGAATCTGGTAATCAGCTTTCTCTGCAGGAGCCTCTGTGACACTCTTTGTCCAGCTGGAAGCTGCTTTCAAGGGAGTTCCTCAGCAGCAGTCTGGCTCCTCTGCAGGTTCAGGCACTCACTGGAAACGAGTCTCAGGTGGCAGTATGCCTCTTCCAGGGTTTTTTTTCCCCTTTCTTACAGTCCTCTGTTTCTCCTATGGAGATTTCAACATTTTTTTCAGCTGCAGCAGTGGCAGGGCAGTTCAGAGCCGATGGAGAGGCTCAGCAAACACTTCCGCAATTGCATGCGCCTGCACAGCGTGCCACGATGTCGCTCCGTCACGTGGTGTAGCGGGGTGACGTCACAGTTCCCGTGGCAATAGTGAAGGAGCAGGAGAAAGTCCTTTAGAGTCTCTATAGCGGCGCAAAAACCGCTTCAATCAGCAAAAAAAAACCCCAAATGATAATGAATTAATGGCAGATACAGGGGATATTAAAACAATATATGGCATAGACTAAATACATCCAACGCGTTTCGTACATCTAAGTACTTCTTCTTCTGAAGAAGTACTTAGATGTACGCAACGCGTTGGATGTATTTTAGTCTATGCCATTATTTGTTTTTTAATATCCCCTGTATCTGCATTTAATTCATTATCATTTGGGGTTTTTTTTTTGCTGATTGAAGCGCGTTTTTTTTGCGCCGCTATAGAGACTCTAAAGGACTTTCTCCTGCTCCTTCACTATTGCCACGGGAACTGTGACGTCACCCCGCTACACCACGTGACGAGCGACATCGTGGCACGCTGTGCAGGCGCATGCATTGCGGAAGTGTTTGCTGAGCCTCTCCATCGGCTCTGAACTGCCCTGCCACTGCTGCAGCTGAAAAAAAGTTGAAATCTCCATAGGAAAACAGGACTGTAAGAAAGGGGAAAAAAAACCCTGGAAGAGCATACTGCCACCTGAGACTCGTTTCCAGTGAGTGCCTGAACCTGCATGAAGGAGCCAGACTGCTGCTGAGGAACTCCCTTGAAAGCAGCTTCCAGCTGGACAAGAGTGTCACAAGGCTCCTGCAGAGAAAGCTGATTACCAGATTCCCCTGTCTACAACCCTGGAGTGGTAAACAAGTGTGATATACACCAATGCTATGATTTTTCTCTATTTGATGTACGCAGATTTTATACCCCACTATTATTGTAATACTTTATTACTTGCTTCACTATTTGGCGTTGTGCGCTGTTTTCTTTTTGTTTCCATTTCTATAAGCTTATGCCTGCCAAGTTTATAACGTCAATGTACTTTCATAAGTATTTAAGTACGCCTCTTCTAATAGTTTTTAGGGTGTAGTTGCCCTTCAAAGCTGCACTGCATGCTGGGTTTTGTGGGGGTAGGGGTGTTCATTAGCTGAACCAGTTTATCCACGGGATCCCCCCCACCACCCCCAGTTCCAGCGATACGAAAAGCTATTTCATTTGTCTGGCTTTATGAGATTGCACCTTCAATGCGCCTCACGGTCTGTTGCCCATCTTCCCCCCCCCTTTTGCCCAGCATGAAGATGTGCAGTCCCATGAAGCGCCCGCAGAAGAAAGACGACTTGGACGAAGACCTGTACCCGGAGTACTACCGGAAACACTCCGACTACATCAAGGGCAGCAACCTGGACGCCCCCGAGCCCTACCGCCTGGGCCGCATCAAGGAGATCTACTGCAACAAGCGCAGCAACGGGAAGCCCAACGAGGCGGACATCAAGCTCCGCGTTTACAAGTTCTACAGGTACGTCGCTGGCGGCGGGGGGGGGGGGGGCGCTGCCGGGTCCAGGGCGTCCTCCCTCGTGCTAAACCCGGGTAGAAATGCGGTCCCAGACTGAAGTAGTAACACTGTGGTCGCCTGCATTTGGAGTGGGTTTGACTCGGTCGAAATCCTGGTGTGAGCTCCTTGTGACCTTGGGCAAGTCGCTACCATTTTTAGATTGTAAGCTCAATACGGTAAGGACTCGAGCCTGCGACGTTCTCTGTACAGTGCTGTGTACACTTGTCTTCTCTTGAAGGCTTATTTTGAGCTTGAAGTGCTGCAGCATCAGTGCCGTGACCCCCCGCCCCCCCCCTGTAAAATGTATTTTCTTCGACTAAACCAGCACCACAGTACTCGGCATTCTGGTCTCGTCGCATCAACTTTTTTTATTTTGAAAATTTTCACATACAAACATAGTACAAAATGGCGGTGCCGTTCTAATAAGTGAGAATATCCTCAGATGGTGGCATAGTTTTCTGTTTGAGTGGAATCTTTGTATCATGATGTTGAAGCTTCTCTCCATCTTGAGGGTTCTCCCTCTCTTTCATCTTTCTGGTGTAATCCCTCGGTTCTCCTGTTCTTTCCCCCTAGCTACCCCCTGCTAGATAATTATCCAGATAATCTCGTAGTCAGCTCTTGCTATCACTAATTCTATTGCCAGATAAGGTCCTACAGCCAAACTGATGTCATATCTGATAAGGAACTGCCCACGCCTCCATACAGAGAATACCCTAATATGGCATGTCTTCTGGAAAGATCCAGCCTTAATGCCGTAGCCGCTTCAGGTTGTATCAACGTAACCAGTCTATAGCCGCTCAAATGTCACCCACAGAGCTTCACTACAGATCTCTGCACAGCTGCACTGTAACTAAATGCCATACCAATGTAACAAACTCATCAGTAGATACCAATTTCAATATTGGATTATCATATGCTATATAATATGTATGTAAAGGGAGAACCGTTGCAAATATACTGTGTACACAGATTCCCAACAAGCTCAGGTTACGACAGATCCAATGTGACCGTTCTTCCTGTAATTATACAGGTTAAGGATTTTTACCCAGGTGAGTGTTAGGACCTGCTATGGTCATGCCTTGTAAGTGGCAGCAGGCTTAAGACGCTTTGGCCAAAGGGTTAAACTAAATGACCCTTTTTATAAGAGAGATATAGATGTGTATATGTATTGCACTGTATTTTTGTCACATTGGAAGTGGCTTTGGGCATTTCTGTTTTTTTTGTTGTATAAATATACTGTATACTTGGCATTTTGTCTTCATACCGGGTTCATACATATTACAATATAATATCACTGAACTGGATTTCTCACACATTCCTCCTCCCCCTCCCCCGTCTGGCAAGTTGTGCCCACATAATTTGCCAAGAGTAGTTTTGAAGTCACTGCAAAGATTGCGTGTGGGACCTCTTTGTATTGAGTGGTGCTCTGGATTGTAACGGTCACTCTCCCGAGGGCCACCGTGCTGGCCCTTGTGACGTTTAGGGCGCGCACGTGGTTAATCTGGCCTTGTAGGTATGAAAACTTTGTGGACGCGACTCCCCCCCCCTACCCTGTAGTTAACAAACTAATGTTGGTGCCTGAGGGGGACGTGACCTTGCCCAAGGTCACAAGGAGCCTGCTGGGGTTCTGCTGTTGTATCACTGCAAGTGTAAAAAATTTTAGGCAGAAGTAAATTGGAGCGCACCTAAAAAAGTAAAACGCAGGCTTGTCCCCTATTCCTTTTTGAAACACTAAAGTAAGAATGAGGTCTGTTTAAATTCAAATGGCCTAAAGTAGTGTTGTACCGGGTACAGGGTTTTTTTTATTTTTTAAACCGGGTAGCTGGCCAAAATCTAAAGTTCTACCTGACCAGGTACCCGTTACCCGGTTGGCACTTACCTGCAGGGTGGAGGACGACATCCTGTGGCGGCGGCAGCACCCGAACTGTCTTCAGCCGGCGTGGAAGCGGCACAGATCCACTCCACAGCAGCAGGTGAGCAGTCGGTGTGAGACTTCTGCCGGGGAACCAGGTGACCAGACAGGCAACCGAAACGTCTCAGCCGGCGTGGAGAGGGACAGATCCACTCCACAGCAGCAGGTGAGCAGGCGGTGTGAGACTTTGCCGGGGAACCAGGTGACAAGCGTTTTATTGGACAGACCGTATGCGCATAGAAAGCTCCTGCTTC